>JARQOC010000011.1:166847036-167065359 GCA_033576535.1 Allobates femoralis
CTCCTGTGGGCTTTTTTTTCTGCTGTAAGCCGAACCTTCCCTCCTTGGAAGATTCTGGATGAGAAAGGGGAAGGAGGGGGTTCAGCTTACAGCAGAAAGACAAGCCCACAGGGTAGGAATAAAAGAAGTAACCCAAATAGTGATGTCATGCTGCACACGTCAATCACCTGCTGCACCAATTTCCAGTTGGTTAAATCCTGGTGGTTGGTTCCCTTTAAGTCTATTTAGGTAAAAAAAAAAACAACAAGTCTCATATGTTTCATTTATATGGCATCTGATTTTTACAGGTACATTGCAATTCTTTCACATATTAAACTGTATTTGTTATTGTAAATTTGAAATGCTTATATATAAAAAATGCCATACATACAGATGACAATACAAATGAAAAATCATCCATTTTTCATCTAGAAAAATAAATAGCTGATTTTGTAATATACAACAGTGAACTTAGATTAATGAATGCCATCTCCTTTCAGTAGAATCTACAGAATTTGACTTGGTATATGTCAGGCAATTCCTCTCTGTGCATGGATATTTAGGAGTTAGAATGTATTTCTACTGTGAATGGAACATTTGTTTTGCGTATATAAGCAGCATTCATATATAAAGCTATAGATCCAAAACATTCATAAGCAGACATGCATTAATATGAATTTTATTTTTACTTTACAGAAAAAAGCTTTGTCTGATGTACTGACCCCCATCTGGATGTATGCACCATTGGGGCCATTGAACACTTTGGTGAAGATAGAGTCACCCTTGCTCTATCAGGCATAATTTTTGGGGGTAAATGACTATTTGAGGCACACACCCAGACACAGTCCACTATGCCTCGGTGTTCGCCTCCAGTAGATGTATAAACTTGAAAATGACACACAACTGAGCAAAAGGGACTCCCTCAACACCATTATATTCACTGGCCCAGCTGGCGTATATATCCAAATATCATTTTGAAGGGTTGTTCAGACATAAGCCCCGACGTCACGGGACCACTGATCATGGAGAAGAATGTAAAGCACCCTAAGTAAAATAATGACTATGTATGGCTAAGTTCACATCTCCAGTGATCATCTGTGTAAATGAATACAGCAGCAATCCATTTGCAAAGAAGATGTTCAAACTCAACTTTTTTGTCTTTTTGAAAAAATTGATTTGTGCCGGATCCTTTTTTTCAACAAAGGAATGTATGAAGAATGGATTCATTACCTGATTGCTAATTATCTTCCATTTAAAATGGATCCTGTAAGCATGAAAATGGATCCTTTATAAATAAAAGAAAAAACAGATGGCTAAAAGGCAATCAGTTAATGAACCCATTTTCCATAGACTCCATTGTTAAAAAAAAAAAAAAAAGCAAAAAATCAAGTTTTTCCAATCAGACAAAAAAGTTGTGTTTACACAACTTTTTCTTTTGCCTATGGATTGCTGCTAGATCTGTTCTAGTGGATGGTTACTGGAAATGTGGACTCAGCCTAAAGCCCCCTTCACACATAGTGAGATCACTAGCAAGATCGCTGTTGCGTCAAAGGTTTTGTGACGCAACAGCGACCTCGCCAGCGATCTCGCTATGATTGACATCTAGCTGCGACCAGGCCCCCACTGTGATATCGCCGATCATGTCGGAATGGCCTGGACCATTTTTTGATTGTCGGGTTCCCGCTGGGCAGCATGTATCGGTGTGTATGACGCCTTAACAACGACCTCGTTGGTGACTCAGAACTCAGCCACGTAGGTCTGAGTCGTCAGGCTATCTGCTGTGTGACAGGGTCCCAACGACCGCCGAGGTTGTTATACGGGTCGCCGTATCGTTTCTGCGTCGTTGAGTAGATCTGACTGTTTGACATCACATCAGTGACCACATACCGATGTTCCAGCGATCCCTACCAGGTAGTATCATTGTCAGGATCGCTGGAACGTCACCAAGTGTAACTGGACCCTAACAGTGTTCTTATAGTCCATATGTAACAATATCCATAGACGTGCAGGCCAATAATGTTCAGTGCTGGCATTCCTTCAGATGTTCAAGACAGCTTAATAACAACTATGATAGATGGAAAAAAAAATAATTACAACTCTATTTGTAAAATGTTCTAGACATCCAGAACCTAGGCAATGCCCTGGCCTAAATACCAATCATCGGTTTAATTATATCCTTATTCCTAGATGAAGTGTCTGCCCTGAAAAGATCACAGTCTCATATACACAAATATGGAAATTGCTTCTAATTCAAATCTTAAGTGGGCAACAGCAACCCCGTGGTGTCCTGCTTGGGGAAATCATTTCAGTCCAGGCAGAGGACACTGTGATTTTAATGTTCAAGGATTGGTGATTTCTGTGCAGTGTGATTTTCTAATTAGAGGCAGAGCCAGAGAGGACCATTTTCTTAATCAGCTAGGGAGTATAAACTCAGCACATTTCTGTGTATTTGCAATGAAAATGCTTCATGGCAACATACAAATGGCTTTTATTACATAAAGGCTGTAATTAGAGTAAGTCAAATCAGTTGGAAATGACTCAAGCTGGAGATGGCTAAGCTGCCTTCTGAATTTTGGTCTAGAGATTAGCACTACTGTTATAGCCTCTGAGAAGCATCTTTGATTTACTTATAATGCTTGACGTAGCAAATATAATCCAGCCGAAATAAAATGAACATAAATTTAGTTGTACTGTTAGAATCTCTTTGTGATTTGACAGAAAGTGGCACATTGCGAGTGATGTCGGGAAAATGAGGATGGGGTCATATTAGACAAATTACTTAAAAAAAGGCTTCTTTTGAAGATTCACATTCTTTTAAATCTCATAGTTTGGTGAGGCTTTTAGAATGCACTTTATAGTCCACATGGAATATTTTTGTGCATGTCAATGCGACAGTTGATGCTTGCTTCATTGTGTTCTAAATTATAGTCCTAACATGGGACTTCCAGCATGTTACTTATCTGACATCAGTTATTTAAATGCATGTTAAACTTGGCAGGTATAAATTTGAAGAAGAAAAGAAATTATTCCAAAGGATAGAATTTGTTAATATGATTGCACTGTTCTCAGTTTTTAGGCTTTTTTTGTGCTGAAAATGTATCTTTATAAGCTACTTCTTTACACTGTGCCACTACTGCTCAGTCACTTAATACAAAGATATACTTCAATATATACCACAGAATAGGTATGGGTGATGATTCGTCAAGGCTGACAATGCTAACGCCGGTGTAGTCCCCACTCAATGTGTAACGCATAAGACTTTGTGTTTATGTTCCTAATTAAATTATAGAGACAAGTACATACGTAAAAGAGCCACTCTGAGGCAAGCATGCTTCAGAACCACCTCTCTTTGTCTCCATGTCCAGTGTTTATTGCATCATTGTCTCAAACTTATATAGGCATTTCTTGGACACACATTGTAACATCGTCATTGGCTCACGTTATCTCTTAGCACTAACGTACATACATCTTATTGCCTGAACGTAAGTACCTTACGCAAACTGCTCAACACCTGTATACCTCTTAGATTTCATATGCCAATGTTATCTTAGGTTTTTGAGTAACACCAAGAAGATAATAGTGTCTCCAATCCTAAAATACATACCGGTCCTCCATTTTGCAGATGACAGATACTTTGAGACAGAATATAGACATTCACAAAATGGATTCTACCTAGAATAATATGGATCCCACTATCACACCAGTTTTGATGAGAGTGTGTATTGAAGTCAGATGCTCCTGATTCATTGAAATGTCCCCACCTTTTAATGAAGAGTGTCTGACAAGTGTCATGTGACTCCTTGTGCCTCGCCAATAATTTTCTTTCAATCATGGCCTTGGGTAAGATTTAAAGCATAAGGCGCTCACTAGCTCATCATAAATTAAACAAGCTGTGATGTTTTGCCCCTGTCACGCACCCATACCACCTATTTTGCAGAGCGGGGTGAACCTGGTGTAAAAATGCCAAAGTTTACTTAACCTTCCTAGCGTTATTCCCGAGCCTGACTCGGGGTTAACATTCACTACCAGAAGCGTTAACCCCGAGTCAGGCTCGGGCTTACACGCGTTCGCGGCAGATGTGGTGAAAAAACCGCATCTGCCGCATCTGCCGCACTTGCGCCGCACTTGCGGCGCGGTTGCGGTAATCTGCATAGGAACCAACCACCTCTGATGACCCTCATACATTGTTAATATGTGCCCCTGCAGCCTAGTAAACCATTAGCAGCACTGTTTTAGTGTGAAAAGTGGCTGCAGTAGAAGTGAGATAATGATTGTATACACTTACATGCCTGCGTACTTGAGGCCGTCTCCCTGTGTGTGCTGGGACTTGTGGGCTGTGCTCGTCATGTCTGCTCTCCCCCTCCCTTATGCACGCCCCCTCTCAGCCTGCTATAGTGATGTGAGGCTGATTGCGTCATAAAGGGGCGGGGCTAAATCGCGGCATTCCGGTAGCCCGCCCCTTTATGACGCAATCAGCCTCACATCACTATAGCAGGCTGAGAGGGGGCGTGCATAAGGGAGGGGGAGAGCAGACATGATGAGCACAGCCCACAAGTCCCAGCACACACAGGGAGACGGCCTCAAGTACGCAGGCATGTAAGTGTATACAATCATTATCTCACTTCTACTGCAGCCACTTTTCACACTAAAACAGTGCTGCTAATGGTTTACTAGGCTGCAGGGGCACATATTAACAATGTATGAGGGTCATCAGAGGTGGTTGGTTCCTATGCAGATTACCGCAACCGCGCCGCAAGTGCGGCGCAAGTACGGCAGCTATGCGGCAAGTGCGGCAGATGCGGTTTTTAACCGCATCTACCGCGAACGCGGGTAGCCCGCTTTTAGCAAAAAATTCTAGAACTAAACAGAACGCCAGGGAGGTTAATTCATGCACAACTTTATGTTCCCCCAAACTTTTGACTTTTTAAATTGTTTTATACCAATATAATCACTTTGATGAATTGGGGCCATGGTATCAAAAGTTTGATATAAAGCTCTATTTCTATTTAGCAAACAAGTTTTGTAGAAAATGGTATAGACTGGACAACTGATAGTGGATGAGACACTGATCCCTTAACTAAAGAGCAACTATAAGATGCTATAATATATTAGTATGTGCTTCATCCTAAGGTCACAGTAAAGAAGGAGTGAAAGGTGTGGGCAGAATGAGATAGCAGTGAGGACATGTGCAAGAGGACTGTGGGTTCCTCTTCACAATGTTATTCATGCTGTGTTTCCTGCTTTTCTTGCACTGCTGTCACCTTTTCCAGTTTGATAATGCTCCTTCATAACTCCTCTTCTCAAAATGAGTACAGGTTCTTTATTCCTCCTCTCCATTTTGTCATTAATTCTTTAACATGAAATCGGCAAAATCTTATAGAAGGTGTTTAGAACAGACAGGAGATAGGGAAGAAAAAAGTCTGCAATCTAGGATGCTCGCAGTCTTCGCCTCACCTTAAAAAGGTTTTCTCAAGAACAAGGTACATTTAATTCAATAGATCTTGGAATAACAATCAGTTCCCTAATTGGATGTGTTAAAATAAAATGTTCCTGCCCTGAGATATATAAATGTGTCCTTGCTTTGTCCTGTGCAATGGTCATGTCTGACCGCACAGGGACATGGTCTGATCGTACCACATCTCCTTGGCCGGGGAGGACACAAAAAACATTTTAATGACTGGACAGCATGGGATCACAGCTGATTCTTTCCATGGGGTAAAATATTTCCTTTATGGTTTTAAACAATGTTTTACCTTACAAAACAAAAATCGTCTGTGATCCAATTCTGTAACGTCTTTATACTATTTTCCTTCCTTCCTGACCCAGGAGATATAGTATGATCAGGTCATGTCTCTGTACAGACAGACACGGCCATTACACAGTACATAGCAGGGGCACATATATAAGATTGTCTCAGCACAGGAATACTTTTTTATCACAACCAATTTTGAAACTTATTATTTCAAGATCAATGGATTAAAATGAACTTTGTTCATGGGAAAACTCCTTTAAAGGGTATATCTGGGATTTAGGAAAAAAATATGTGCATAAGCACTAACAGGCTAGAAGCAGCCATCTACCGGCATGTTGGGCTCAGTGCCACCCACCACCAACACAGAACGGTCTTGGACCACTCCTGTCAGTGATTTTGCAGCTTACACTGATGTCACATTGACAAAGAGGCGGCTTTCCACTCTGTTGACGGACGTCATAGCCGACATCATGCTGATTTATAGCTGGCTTCCCCTATTAGGTAGAATAGAGCTATGAATTAGCAGGAGGTCGGCTTTCCCGCACCTTCCACAGAGCAAAGCAGTAAATAAACCACTGCTCTGTTTACATGGCCATGCTATCCCTGGCAAGAGCAGTCTGTTAATGCTCTGTGCTGGTGGTAAACGGTGCCGAGCACAACATGTAGGTGGCTACCACCTGCCTGTTAGTGCTTAGGCACAATTTATTTATATATCTGGGATATAGCCTTTAAGACTCATTAGCTTCTCTTCAATATAATTATGTGAGTGTAGATGTGTGTAATATATTTGCGATTATTTACATGAGTGCATAATGTATACGAATCTGTGTATATATGTATGCATTTTCTATATATTTGTATATATGTAATATGTGTATCCATCTGTCTAGGCGATTACATACTGTATATAAGTGTGTCTAATAGTTCTATTTGTGTGTACTAGTTTTGTACTTCTTTACTATGGACTACTTATTTTGTATGTAGCATACTGGTACTACTTTAATATGTGCTAAAACCATACTGTGTACAGAAGAGCAGGTGGCTATGAACATTACATTCAGGTCAGCCAAACATGCTGATTTCAGAGGGATGACCAACTAAAGAGTATGACCTGTTCAGGTCATGTCTGTAGAAACTATAAAAATAGGTATTGTTGTCAATGAAAATGAGAGCCACAGGGGAGTCTGGCAAAAGCTTGCCCCTCTCTCCCCATTGAGAGTAGAATATATCCATCTTAACCAAGCATGATTGTCTAAGAGGAGAAAAAAGTATGTCCTGTTGGCCAAATAAATGATCATCCAGCAGCTGTTAAATGTGTATAGCCATCATTTTGTAATGTCAGGTCAGAAGTTAAGCTTAAGCTACATCCTTATGTATAGCTGCATTGCTGACTGTGGGCAATAACATTACCATGCTGCACATTCTCAACCTATAGTCATGTAGTTTAGGGCACTGTTTTGTTAGTGCAGTTATATTCCTGGAAGAACAAAATGATGGGCATCTGTGGAACATTGCTCATACTAAAAATGGTGATTGGTGATATTTATTTTAGCATGTGTAGCAGTTTTCTATGGCTATTGCTATCTCTATTTGGTGCCAAAGAGTTAAGAATTTCCAAAACTTTCCTGCTTACATTTGCAAGTATTATGATTTATTTCTATGAATTTTTTTTAGATAAAACAAACTGGAAAGACAAAAAAGTGCAAAATAGTGTGTAGCCACGGGGCATAAAGTACAATTTGAGGCTCACCTATTAGGGTAGTGTGAGCCACAACCACTATTTACACTTATAACCATGGCTGCATCGGTCATCACGGAGAAGAGACAATAATCCAGTAGAAGAAAGGTGAATAAAGCCGGGCCATTGGGAATAACCACCATCATAATAGGTGATTGTCATAATAATAAACCACTTTCTTCATTTATCCATCTGATGGTGGTTATTCTCAATGGTGCGGCCTTATTCACCTTTCTACTATTGGATCATTGCCTCTAATGAATGATTTTGTCATGGCAAAGTTATCACTTCAAGGGAATTTGGTAGAGAAATCAAAGGACTTTATAAAAAAAAAACGCATGGCATTTTGAGTCTCACAACAACCTATCTCTTTGGCTTTTTTCCTTCAATTTAAGACATGGTACGTACTGGATTATATCTTGTCCAACTAAAAGTTTAGCAGGCAAGAATAACTTTTTGAACTTCTTAATAATCATAAAATAATGACTAATTAATATCAAACTACCAAACTACTGCAGAGACAAGTATAAAATGCCCTTTAGAACACTTTTCAGGACGTACAGAAATAACCTATATAGTATACACCTGTTGTCTCCAGATCCTTGGCACAGCATAAAACGTGCTACTACACCAACTGTTCATGGGAATTGCTAATTTTATCACTGGAGGAAACTTGCTTCGGATTGGATACAAAAATACATTCCGCAGCTTTACAATGTGTACTAGTGCAAGAGAAAGGGGAATAGCACAGTAGGAAGCAACACACACTGTGACAGAATCTGAAGCAGGGAAGCCTGGTTTGATTCCGGCGTCCCAAGTTCCTCGTGACCTTGGGCAAGTCATTTTATCTTTCAGCGCCTCAGGCAGTGACTCACTGTGCCTGAAACTTCTTACAGCACATTGCCAGAATTATATGAAGAAAATAATAGCAAGTAGGAGTTAAATATGTGTAAGTAATCATAACAGTGAACCTGGAATATTGTTCAAATTACAGCGTAAAATACTCTTCTTTTCAATGCATTTGGTTAATCGTTAAATCTCATGCAAACCAAACCTGAGAGAAGAAATGCTTGTCATTTTGAAAATATAGTCTTATCCGCTGACTGCATGTTATAGAACAAGCTGAGCTGAAAAGATTGATATATACTTGTGTCAGAAAACATTTGGTACAAAGTGTATTTAGTTCATTTAAAATCTTGTCCTAGGCTTTAGTCCTATGGAAGACATTACTTCATGATTTGCAGCAGTCCCTGTGTAAGGACATTTCATGCATATTCTGGATTGTCCACTGGACTCTTAAGCCCAGAGATTGCCCACTGTATTCTTAAATTCTAGAGATAACCAACTGTACTTTTAACCCAAAAACAGCTCACTGGACTCTTAAGCCGGGAGATCACCCACTGGACTCTTAAGCCCAGAGACCACTCACTGGACTCTTAAACTCAGAGACTGCCTATTGGCCCCTAAAGCCAAGAGACCATCCACTGGAGTCTTAAAACCAGAGGATGCCCACTTGACTCTTAAGCCAAGAGACCAGCTACTAGTCTCTTAAGACCAGAGACAACCCACTGGACACTTAAACCCAGAGAGCACCCACTGAACTCTTATATCTGGAGGCTGCCTACTGGGCTCTAAAGCTCTGACATGGAGAAAATAGTTGCGGTTCTGATAGCGCTAAGGAAGGAGGGCAAGGGGAAATTGTTGTGATGAACAGACCTTTATTAAAAACACGGTCCCTCAAACTCCGCTACGCGTTTCGACGTTACCGTCTTCATCAGGTGGAATCCACCTGATGAAGACGGTAACGTCGAAACGCGTAGCGGAGTTTGAGGGACCGTGTTTTTAATAAAGGTCTGTTCATCACAACAATTTCCCCTTGCCCTCCTTCCTTAGCGCTATCAGAACCGCAACTATTTTCTCCTGTGCACTTCTCTCCCTTCTGAGGGACCGAGCGGTTCAGCAGCTTTGGAAGAGAGGCATCGTTTATTAAAGAACCTGTTTATCCAAGTCTGGAGGACTACTAGGACCTATCTGACGTCACCGCCTTGGATCACGTGACCGGTGGAAGTGACGCTGCTCTCTCCCTGGCACGAAGATTTTCTCGGGGACGCCCTGTTTGGTATTGCTCCACAGGAGGCTATCACTGGAGTTGTACCCAGCCAGTACAACTCCACAAGGTGAGTGGAAACCCCGCTTTCCCTGCAATACGGTTTACCCTGAGGTGCTTCACATTGCGCTCCTTCTCTTTTCTCTTACATACTAAAGCTCTGACATAACCCACTTGACTCTTAAGCTCAGAGACTGCCCACTGAACTCTTAAGCCTGGAGGCCACCCACTGAACTCTTAAACCTGGAGGCCATCCACTGGACTCTTGAGCCCTGAGACCGCCCACTGGACTTTTAAACCAAAAAACAATCCCATGGACCCTTAAGCACAGAGATCACCCATTGAACATTTAAACCCCGAGATCACCAACTGGACTCTTAAGCCAAAAATATGCAAGAAATTCATGTTGAACCTGACAAGTTATCATAAAATCTTTTTGCAGCAAATGGTCGTCTGTATAATCCCGAAGAATAATATCTGCCAGGAAACTAAGCAATATTTAAGATATATCAAAGAAGCAATATATTCCTAAACCCTTCACATGTACCTCAGCTTCTGGTGAACTCAATCTATTAGCATGCTCTTGCAGCCACATTCTAAAAATTCCAGGTTCCACATGGATAAAAAGAGACTACATTACAGAACAAATATCAATTGACGATTTTGAGTCAGCTTACAGTAGCTCGCTCTTACTTTCCTTTGCATATCCTCCCCTCTCCTCAGGCACCAAATTATTAATAACCAGACGGGGGAAGTAGTGGTAACGTGCCCAATAATCACAGAAAGCAGAAGGGTAATCTAGTTTTTCCATGATAGCATGTTGTGCTAATGTGAACTAGCGCTGTTGGCTCATCTTTAGAATTTATTTCCTACATGCACTCAGGAGGAAGAGACTGGTGTGAATTACGTTTTCATTGATTTTTATTAAAAAAAAAAAGACTTTGTTCTTTCTAATGCAAATATTAAAATGACAAGTAGACCTATATGAAACCATGCACCATTGAACAACAAGAAATATAGTTTACTGAGTAACTTTTTGCTTCATTTAATACTTCTAGAAAGTTTGTATTTCCATCTTGCCATTTACCGCGGTAAATCTAATCAGTCTAATGCATTCTTTTATTGAATTTTAAACTAGCCCATTAAAACCCCTTTAACGTGCTAAAGTAAGCTTCAGAGACTGTTTCCATTTCATCTTTATTGAACTGAGACTGTAGCACTCCTTTCCTTTGCACCACTCTGAGAGGCTGTCAATAATTCAATAGCCATGGCCTTGATGGGCCAAGGCCTAAGTTAGACTTTAAACAGCACCAAACAGCTTGTCAAAGTCTGATGCGCTGTCAATGTCTGACTGATCTATACTGCATGAATTCCCCCTTAGCTCTTGATGTGTTCCTGCGAGTAAAAAGAAAGCAATTTTAGAAGTATGCCCAGTGTGAAACACCTGTTTGTTGAGAATCTCTAATGAGCGGAGCTTGCGACAGCATCCCGTGTCCTGTTGTCATTGCACCTCTAGAAGACCACGTCAGCCCGATAAGTTTTGGTGGCTACGGTTTGTTTATACATGACCCTGACAACATTGGAAGCATAAGTATTTATCTTCAATTATTGACTAACCCTATACTTTGTTTCAAGACTTTTACCGCACGATTCCAGTTGCTATAGCAACTTCCTTATTTAATGTTTGTAAATGCTACCAGCCATCTAATAAAGGTGTGGTATGTTTTCAGAAGCCCCCCAGAGTGTGACCATAGGTTCTGAAATGTACCTATTATTTTTTCCAAGCAGAGAGAAATGCTTTTTCACACTAAAATGAAAGAAAAAAGATATCAGGAGAAGCATTAATATTCCTGTGCTCTTGCTGGTGTTCAGCCTAACAGTGTGCACAGCTATGATAAATTCTCTCCACACTTTCATTGGCTTCATTCTGCTTCTGGCTTTCCCAGGCAGTCTGATGATGCTGCAGCTCCTTTATGTATCTCTGGCCTGTTCATGCTTCTGTTCTCACTCTGTTCTTTTGCCTGCTGCAGTCAATTTGTTCACAATCTTAACTTATCTCGTGTATTAGCCACAATATTCAAGCCATAGCAAGCTGGAAAATTCTGTACTACTTCTAATATAACATAAATTCTATGTTGTACTATGATTTGAAGCAAATATTAACACATCCATGAGAGAGGAAATAAAGTAGGTCAGGGAACGCATTAGGATTTTGAGAACAGGTACTTTGATCCAACATGTAAATGAATGGGATGTCCACATTTCCAGAATAAAAACTTGATCTGAACAGTATAAGTAAACTGAATTTGTCGAGGTTCCTAAATGAAGAGATCAAGGTCGATATCAATATTGAATTTTTACAGTTGAGGTTGGAGAAATCATTCATCAATGACCCAGGATGTCCCTTCCAACTCTACCATTCTATGCCTCTATCAAAGAGAGGCTGGACAATCACCTGTCGGGGATGATTTAGTAAATCCTGCTTTGAGCAGGGGTTAGGCAAGATAACCCAGGAGGTCCCTTCCAACTCTACCATTCTATGCCTCTATCAAAGAGAGGCTGGACAATCATCTGTTGGGGATGATTTAGTGAATCCTGCTTTGAGCAGGGTTGGGCAAGATAACCAGGATGTCCCTTCCAACTCTACCATTCTATGATTCTATCATTCTATAGTGCCTGTACACCTTTAACATATTGGGCTTAATGCTCATTTTTCAACAGCTGTTTCTTCTGACTTTTTCACCGATACACATGGACAATCTTTTTGGCTGAGCATGCATGTGTTTTTAATAGGAAGAAGGAAATAGGCTGAATTGTATGGCCAATTTTATTGGTAAGCTTCTCCCGTTTTTCTGGAACAATCCTTTTATGCATTTTAATCTTATGTGAATACTCTTCTAATATTGTTTAACCGTATAGCATGCCTTTGGTATTGATTTTGTCTAAATTACTGTATAGAGTAAAACAAGCCAAAAATGGGTCACAGTAGACTCCAAGAGGCATGTATCACATCATCTGAAATATAGTAATTCACTTAATTGTGTTCCTTTTATTTATACTCCACCATGAACCTAATTATTCAGATACTAGATGGATATAATATATACACATTAATTACTACATAAAGGTCCCCAGTGATGTGACTTTCTGAAGTCTCTTGAAGAAACCGGTGAAGGAGAAACACACAAGGACAATGCAGGGACTTTGTGGAGCATTAGTTGTGTAGTCTTTGTAAGGACAGGAGTAATTGGTTAACTGGTTACTATTATTCTGATAGGGAAATGTCAGGGTATGCCACCTGCTACAATCCTTTGAGAGGGAGACCTGACTACACCTAGATACCTGTTCCAGGACAGATACCTTGGGTGAAATCTAACCTACTTACTTTCTCTTTGGTTGGTACATTGTCATCAGTTGGGCTTTCCTCACCCATTACACAAAGAGTTAGGCCGGCTTCACACCACAGTTTTGAGCTGTCAGGTTCTGTCCGGTGTTTTGCAGGATCCACTGGACAGAACCTGACAGCAAAGGATGAGCAGAAACACATGGTGCAAATATGCCCTTCGATCCTATTTTTTGTAGGATTCGTTTGTGCTCGGTTCTGCTGCTGTCTGCGATGCTCAAATTTCAACCTGCGTGTGCAGGGGAGCTGCCAGCAGTGCTGAAATCTCAGGCGTCTGTGCAGTGGAGCTGTCCATGGTGCTGAACATTCAGCAATGGCTCTGAAATGCTGCTGCTGTTCATGATGCTAAATGAGCGCGGCAGCATTTCAGAGCTGATGCTGTTCTGTAAATGGCCTCCGGGAAACTATCCAATTTTTTGCCGTATCCGTGGTGATCCAGCACCCATAGACACCCATGTTGTGGGCGCCAGATCGCACAAGATCCGGGAGGATCCGATTTTGTCCGATTATATTGACTCCAATTTTGTGTCTGATGCAAAACTGGACAAACTTAGATCAGGGACAAAATACAGCAAACGGGATGGCTAAATAGGACCAATCTAGCACCATAGGGATGCAGGGTGGCAAAACGGGATCAGATTCTGCCCGGTTCAAACCGGACAGAACCGGAAAGCTCATAACCATGGTGTGAAGCCGGCCTTAGATTTCTTTGTGTTGCTTTTTATTGTGACCACTGTCATTATTAAACTTTACAACCAATAGTGAACAGATGTAAGACTATGCCTTTTACCAGCTATACTGGATCTATAAAATCTGCTTCTGTCCATTCTCAGCATTGGTATATGTTTATATATTTTTTCACTGCAAACTTTTTAGCTTGACAGAGCTTTTCATTTGTGATCCATTAATCTGGTAGGCCTTTCCCATCCACAATCTATAAGGTTTGGTAACATTCATGACGCGCCCCAGGGCTGGGTACTCTTTCTCGGTTTCAGTCTGGGGTGTTACGGGTGGCTGCCTGAGGCTGTGGTCCTGGTGGTCAATGAATAAAAAGTTAAATAAAGTATATACAAGTTTGTCGTGACGCCACCTGCAGTGTCTCATGATGCCCACCAGCGCCGCTCCAGTCCTCTGGTGGTCGTTGGTATTGCGGCAATGATGGTGTAGTCCCCCGCAGGCGGGACTGGACTACCGGGGCAGCGATTCTGTAAAGAGGTAGTTTCAGGAAAGAATGCAGCTGAGGCGGTAACTCACTTCACCGGGTACTTTACTGGAAAACTTTCAGTCCTCAATAAAGTCTTTCAGTAGCAGTAGATATTACTTGGCAAATGGCTACGGGTGCTGCAAGTGGAATGTCTGGCTGTTAGATGGATCCCTCACAGTGTGCCGTTCCTGTTCCTTTCTTTCCTTTGCCTTCCAGTGGCGGTGAAGTCTGACTTCTTAAAGACTAGTCTGACCTCCTACTGTTCCTTGTTCTCCTCTCCCTTCTGCCCGTCGGGTGAACCTTCCTTTGATCTGCAGTGGCCTACTGCTCCTGGCTCCCCTCTTTCTGGGATCTTTGTGAGTCAGAGGTGTACATAAAGGTACCCCTATTCTTTGGATTGTCTGTGTGCCTTAAAGAACTCACAGGTGTGGGCTCTGGTACCCAGTTCCTTTCCTGGGGCAAACTCTTGCTTACTCTATCCCCTACGAGAGTGAACTCTTGCCTCTGAGTTACCACTCTCTTGCTTCCTTCTGTTTCTGGGATATGTACTTCTGTTTTTCCTGGGCCCCTCAGCTGAGGAGAACCTCCTTGTTCCCTTCCAGGCTGGCTGCCTGGCTCTCACTGGACTCTCCTGAACTCCTTCCTCCCCGAGTCCTAGACTCCTCTAGACCAACTTTAGTGCCCCTGGAGGTCACTATATACCCTCCCGGGGTCTCTCCCACCTACTGATCTAGTGTGTGGGTATTAGTTCTAGGGTTCCACCTACCAACCATAGTTCCACTTGCAGTGGGGTGACTACACCGCTTTTATGGGTGTAGTACCCCTTTGGTGGCACCTACGTAGTGTGGCGCCACATTCACTTGTAGCAGTTTTGTGTGTTTTGGACTTTTATCATTGGATAGAATAAAAGTTATGTTTTAATAATCTCTCGCTTTTGTTGTCAATAAATATATCCCCGTATAGAGATAGCCTATATTCATATAAGTTTCACTCCCACACAGACATACTGCATCCAGATTTGGAGCACTGTCATGAAATTGCCATCACACTACATTGTAAAGAATATGTATGAGAAGCAATATTCAGATTGGTGTAACCAAATATCAAAGTGACTATTTTTTTCTTTTATAATTTGTATTTATCTGCATATGCATTTTCCCAGTGGCGGACCTTGCGACTAGGAGCCGATGGTGAGGAGCGGAAAGGGGGGGAAGTGTGCTAGCAGGCAACAGCGAGGAACGGGGGTAATGGCATTGGCTATAAGTGCAGCTGCTCCCCTCGGTTAACCCCCTGTCCTCTGGCACAGGGTCATGGGGGTCGGCTGGGGGCCCCCCTTCAGGCTTGAGGGGCCCCCTAGCCGGTCGGGGCCCTGGTGCTGCACCATGGTAGGTCCGCCCCTGCATTTTCCCCAATGAAAGAAGTTCTCTGTTGCGGGCACCATCCCAGTAACTTCTTTGAGCACTTGAGAAATATGCTTAGTGTCTCCTTTCTTTAAGCCAGGGGTGGGGAACTCCAGGCCTCGAGGCCGCACATTTCCTTAGTATTGCACAGAGTCTGGAATCATCACCAATACTGGTGATTATACTATCACCTGTGCAATACTAAGGAAATCATGAAAACCTGCACTGTGTGCGGCCCTCGAGGCCTGGAGTTCCCCACCCCTGCTTTAAGCAATTGTCCTACAGATATATCCACCATTACCTTCATTATTTATATAATCATTATAAAAATAATATATTATATATAATTTCATTAAGAATAATTTTGTGCAGCACAAAAGTTCAGTTCAATCAGATTCACACTCTGCCCTCAAACATAGAAAAATATAGTATACACATCTCCCAGCAGAGTATCAAAAACCTTTTTTTGCTTCTATCTGGAAATAAGTCAAGTCAAGAGTGAAGTTAAGGAAGAACACATTTGCACCGATTTCCTGGAAAATGTTCTAGCATCTTTAATAATCAGAAATGTAAGATTTTCTAACTATGTGGTTTTATGGATATCAATCATCAGTAAATACCATTCATTTAAAATGGGTTTAATTAGGATATTCTACTAATGCTATTAAAGCTAATATGTTATTGGCTGCTATGGAAACAAGATAATTGCAAAATAAAGCATTGTATTATTCTAAAATGTTGGATTTTTTTAGAATTTTTTTTAGTTCCTACCTGCCAAATCACAAGACATTTACCGATATGCTTATTAACGTACTTTAATATCTATACATCCTTCTGGATGTTACTCTCAATAGAATATAGATAAACTCATTTAATACAATACATGAAATTGCACTAACTAGCGAGATTAGATGCATTTGTACAACCACTCTCTCAATTCTCCGGAGATACCACATTAGCTCTTGAACAGTAGAAATGAGCAAGATTGAGTAGCATCTATGAATGCGGCTATAAAGCCCCTGGGGCTATGTTGTTCGGCTTTATTCCTGTGCAGCCCGTACATTGATGATGATGGCAATAATCAGGCCAACTCCTTATGTATGGAAGATTAAGGTTTAGTCAGCATTATGATAGCTTTCTTCACGCCAAGAAAGGTCATTTGGCAAGCTGCAATAATGCAAATACATTAAGAAATGGATGTCTGTTATTGGCCATACTGTATATGGAGCTGTCATTTTGTGATAAACTGTAATGCACATTGAGAACGCTGTAGATTTGCTGCATTTGCTTTTGGGATGCTGACTACATCTGTAAGTACATTAATGTTTTAAAAAGGGATTCAATCTAGAATAAAGCGACAGCTTCCAGAGTTCAGTGAGCTGCCACTGTGTGTTTCTGCGAAGCTTAGTCTAGCTGCCTTTTTGTAATCATTGGGAAAATATTTCTTAAGTACACGAAAGCCACAAACAAGCTGCTTTTAACAGATCTTTTATGTAGCACTTTAGTGAAATAATGGCAAAGTAGTTTAAATTAGACAGGTGTTGATTATTTCATTTCCTTTCCATTAAAAAGGTTATTCAGTAAAAGTAAATTGTTGTGCAGGATAGGTGATAAGTTGCTGATCTGTGGGTGTCCAATCACTGACATTACAAGGGGATATTTTACCCTATTACAAATACGCAGGTCCAATACCTGACCGCTGCTCTATTTTTTTTTTTTTTTTGAGGGGTCTGTTGGAAAAAAGTCAAGCACAGCACACCCGTAAGAACCCAATGGAATGAAAGAAGTCTTGGTTAAGAAAGAACATTTCTTCTCTATTCTAAGAAGTTCTAAGATGTTCCTTCTTCTGTTGATTGGTGTTGTTCTGCCCAATGGCTCCTTCTTCTGTTGATTTGCATGGTTCTGCCCAGTGGCTCCCCCTTCTGTTGATTGGCATGGTTCTGCCCAATGGTTCCCTCTTCAGTTGATCATTGCAGTTCTGCTTAATGGTTCCTTCTTCTGTTGATTGGTGTGGTTCTGCCCAATGGCTCCCTCTTCTGTTGGTCCGTGCGGTTCTGCCCAGTGGCTCCCTCATCTGTTGATTTGCATGGTTCTGCCCAGTGCCTCCCTCGTCTGTTGATTTGCATGGTTCTGCCCAGTGGCTCCCCCTTCTGTTGATTGGCATGGTTCTGCCCAATGGTTCCCTCTTCAGTTGATCATTGCAAATCTGCTTAATGGTTCCTTCTTCTGTTGATTGGTGTGGTTCTGCCCAATGGCTCCCTCTTCTGTTGGTCCGTGCGGTTCTGCCCAGTGGCTCCCTTCTCTGTTGATTTGCATGGTTCTGCACAGTGGCTCCCTCTTTTGTTGATTGGCATGGTTCTGCCCAGTGGCTCCCTCTTCTGTTGATTGGCATGGTTCTGTCCAATGGTTCCCTCTTCAGTTGATCATTGCAGTTCTGCTTAATGGTTCCTTCTTCTGTTGATTGGCATGGTTCTGCTCAATGGTTCCCTCTTCAGTTGATCATTGCAGTTCTGCTTAATGGTTCCCTCTTCTGTTGATCGGTGTGGTTCTGCCCAATGGTTCCTTCTTCTGTTGATTGGTGCAGTTCTGCTGAATGGTTGAAACCAGACACATCAACAATTTATCATATGTAGATAACAACCCTTTCATTATGTTACACAAGGTTTCCATGTTTTTTTTATTAGCTAAATAGAGGTGGATGCTATTCTAACTCTTCTCCAGTCAATTGTAAAGAATTTAATCAAGGATCTATGAAAAAATGTATCAAAATGGTTCCATCATATCCATGATGGCTTTGATAAAGTTGCATTATAATTGTGCAACCATAATTAGCTATTGCAACTGTTTGGTTTTCTATGTTTATAAGCTAAAACAATTTGTTAAATCAGTGTATAATAAAAACCTACAATTATCCTTCAGGTCTACATGATTCCTCAACGTTCAGCTACTAACTTTAGTTGAGGATTCTGACAGGTTTGTGTGTAATACAAATCGGGGATTACTGAGTGGTAGAGATGAACGAATAAATTTGAGTGGAATTGAATTTTACTAGGATTTTACAAACTCCACATTCACCTAAAGCGACCCGAAAGCTTGAAAAGAGACATTAAATTTTTAGAGAATAACTTCTCCTCAGATCAATTTTCCCAGGAAAAAACTCACGAACAAGCAAATTTGTATTCTACAGGATCCACTCATCTCTACTGAGCGGCATAACCCCCCTGATTAAAATTATCAGTCTCTCTACTGCAAATAAATGTACAGTCATAAAAAAATTAAGTACACCCACTTTGAATTCTACGGTTTTCATGTATCAGGACAATGAAGATAATAAAATTAGCGGAATATACGGTAAACTCCTATGAACTACAACGCATGACACATTACACTGCATCATTATTTTTTAAGAAAAACTAGGCCATAATGCAGAAGCAGTGTGAACATTGTAGTAGGTGTCTTATAAAGCCAGGTTTAGTAGCAATACCTTAATAACTTTAAGTAATCGCTTTTAATGTGACTTTCTCAATCTCTAATATCATTTTAGAAAGCAAGTAGAACACCTTTCTGTACAACGTTGCTTACGTTCATTGAATTTAGTGGGTATGTGTTTATGCCATTATTTGTGAAGGTGCCATTACAGCATTTCAATAGGGTTGAGGTCAGGACTTTGATACGGCTATTGCCACACATTCTTTTTTTCATCCATTCTGTAGTAGATATGCTGGTGTGCATAAGATCATTATCCTATTACAAGTCCAAATGTTGGGTAGATAGCCTCATAGTTGTCATTATGGCTAAACGTTTTTGCTCACATGCAACTTTAAAAACTTTATCTATGCTACCACATTCTTTTTATATAAAAAATAGACTTTTTCCTGGCAACTTTTCCAAACAAGCTGCACTTTTTCAGTCTTTTTTAATTGTAGAGTCATTAATTTGAACATTTAGCATTCTAAGACCTTCACAGTTTGGCCTGAAGCTCTTGAATGTTCTTGATTTCTTTGAGTCTAAGGGCCCTTTCACATCAGCGTTTTTTTCAAATCGCGGCAGATGCGGTGAAAAAACCGCATCTGCCGCGATTACCGCATACCGGCTGCACTTGCGGCACGGTTATGGCGCGGTTGCGGTAAACGCCATACCGCGGCTGACCGCGTTTTTTTTCGCGGCCGCACCTGCCGCAAGTGCCAAAACCGCACTTGCCGCACCTGCCGCAAGTCCGCCTATACCTTCTATGGCGTTTACCGCAACCAAGCCGCAACTGTGCCGCTAGTGCAGCTGGTATGCGGTAAAAAACCGCATCTGCCGCGATTTGAAAAAAACGCTGATGTGAAAGCACCCTAAGGTGCTTTCACATCACATTTTTTTTTCCTGTCCATGGGATACTACTTTTTGCAGGACACAACAGACAGGAAAGGACAACATTGAAGGTGACCTCCAGATGTTATTTCTATGTCCGGATCTGTGATTTTCACCATTCCGGACATAGAAAGCCTGAGCACTTTCACTTCCGCAACGTATATATATATATTGCGGGAGTGAGCAAAGGGTTAAAAAAAAATTACCTCACTTCTCCAGCGGTGTCCCGCGCTGTCCTGCTCCTGAAGGACCTGGCATTGCCTGGCAGCTCGATCAGCTGAGCGGTCGTGTGACTGATCAGCTGATTGGGTTGTCACATGACCACACAATTTAAATTTCTCGCCCGCCAAAATTGATCGGCGAGCTGGAGATTTAAACCACGCGGTCATGTGAAAACCCAATCAGCTGATCGGTCACATGACCACTCAGCTTATCGGGTTGCCAGGCAATGCCAGATCCTTCAGCCCCAGGAGCGAGACAGTGTGGGACCCCCCTGAAGAGGTGATAGTGTTTTTTTTTTATTTTTTAACCCTTTGTATAGTTAATTTAACTTCTGCAATGTTTATATATATATATATATATAAATTGCTGAAGTGAAATTAAAGGGGAACAAAGCAGTTTTGGTGTACTGAGCATGTTCAATACACTAAAATCAGGTCAGAGAAACGATCCTGTGTTTTCCCGGACCCATGCTCCATAAGCCCCCATGTTAAAGGCCGCGGATCGGGTCGGATCCGATTTGGTCTGATTTGGTCCACTGTGCCATAAATCGGAGCAGTCTCCAATTTTGGCCACAGCAAAAAATCAGACAGAATTAGATCTGACACAAATGGGATGGCAATAAGGCCAAATCTGTTCCGATCTCCATAGGGATACATGGGGGCCAAATCAGATCCATGGCTGTCCATTTTAAAACGGACAGCCACGAATAGCAAAAAATCGCTATGTGAAAGCAGTCTAACTTTGAGATTAACTTCTAGGTTGTCCACTCCTGGGAATATTGTCAACTGTCTTGAATGATTTTTTCTTGTGAATAATCTTTCTCACTGTAGAATTACTGACTCCAAATTGTTTTGGAATTACCCTATAATTCTTCCCAGATTGATAAGTAGCAACAATTACTTTTCATGGAACATTGCTCATGATCACTGCTTTCCTCTTTGGCATTGTTTTAACCCATTCAAGAAATATCTCAGACCAGTAAACTGACAAAATATCTGCTTTTATAGAGGTGGTCACACTTGATGATAAACAATTGATCAATGGCATTTGATTAGCAGCTTAATTTGTAAGGAAACAGTAAGGATGTAGTTCATTTTAAACAAATAGCCTCTACATTTTGGCCTTGTTTATGTTAAATAAATAATGATATTGTATAAGGCTGGACAGACATCTGTCTGGGATGATGTATCTGCATTGAGCAGTGGGTTGGACCGGATGACCCAGGAGGTCCACTCCAACGCTTCTGTTTTATGGTTCTATGATCTGTTGTGTACTGTTGTTCATGTACTTTTTGTATTTATCTTATTTTAAGACTTTCTAAGGTCCAGATGTCTTGATATTTAAATCCATAGAATTCATAGTGTAAGTGGCTTTTCTAATAAATTATTTTAAATACCCAACTGCAAGGATACAAAGCTGGCCATTTAAAGGCCAAATATGACCAAACCTGCCAATTACTCTAAGATGCATCAATGAGCCAATATCTATGGGAAATGAAAAGGAAGGGTGGCACTCACCGGATAAATGAGATGGTCTTTTTATTCCAAAATTTCGGAAGCAAACAGGGTGCAGGGAGGGGGCAAGAGGAGCCGCCGGACTACGGCACCGTTTCGCGACGTGTGTCACTTCTACGGGTCCAATATCTATGGGAGTTTTCCTGCAGTTGGTTATAAAGGTAGCTTTTACTCGAAAGATTGATTAGACATGTTGGAGTGCAACGTGCCTGATCCCTTAGATATTTTGCTGCAAGAAAGGTCTGAGAGTGCCCCCCTACAATTATTAAATTAATATGCACAGACAGATCTTCATGCATGTTTATTGAAATTGGAGTTGAGAGAAAAGGATTTTGAATGTACAGGTATTTGACCAAATCATTTGTACGGCCAAATCAAAGCATAGGTGCAAAATTAAACAATAGCTTCACCCAAAACATTTATTTATTCTAGATAATAGATAATGTCTATCTTCTTTTCTTTGATATGACCTGAATATCAATCAACCTTCTGAATGCATGTGAAGAATAAACCCATATGTTAACTTACTCTCAAGAAAATATGGAACAGACAAATCTGTATAAAAATAGCTTGGTGCATTAGTCTGGAAACAGATTAATTTTACAATGCCATTTTACACTTGCTAAAGAAACATGATTCGTTTACCTCTGTGTCTCTTGTTCCCGTTCTGTCATTAATTTGGCACTTAACCATCAAAAGCTATATAAATTAGCAGTGCTGCATTAGCTTTGGCAAGCGTAAAGGAGCTGTATTTGTAAGCTGCTGAGAATCGTAGGCCTCAAAACAGCCATGCTTATTGTACAGAATCATTAAAAGCTCAGTATCCGGCAAACACAAGAAACTCAAATGGTTAGGTGAAAGTGAATAAAAATGAGGAAGCTTGCAAACTGCTTTCGCTCCAGGGCTGGTTTTAATGAGCCTGTCCCTAATGAGTTGTCCCCGCAACTAGCTTCAGGCCTAAACAGATGAGGCAGGGGTTCTACTAAATTTTTGATGGGATTTGCACTGTTTTTGTGAGAAAGCAAGCATACGAAAGTGCAAAGTTGTGTCATGAATCTTTTACGAGACAGGATTGTTGTCCATGTTGCCATAAGGGATGATGAAACATGATTGCTTAAAGAAGATGTGGCACCTACATATTTTACTTGCAAATGTAGATAAATAGTAGATCTTTTATTTTACTGAAAACATTTAAATTGACAGGGGTTTGACAAGCATTTTATGAGTATTTTTCAAGTGATTGCTCAAGGTTATTAAATAAATATGTTGAGAATTGTTCTATGTGTGTGTCAGCATTATGTAACCCCTAGAATTATGCTAAACGTTAATTCATACTGAGTTATGAAGGACTGACTATTTATGAAATGTCATTTATTAAAGTACATACTTTATGAATAAGCCTTTCTCCTCTTCTGGCAGTAAATGTACTCTTGTGAGTTGCCAACGAGGAACTCTAGAAGTGGATAACGCAACTAGAAAAAAAGCAGAACAGTGCTCATGTGTATCGGTAAGCTCTAAACCTGCCTTGGGCACCATAGGGAAATGGCACATTGAAAGTGGCCTCTCACTGGCATCTGGAAATCTGGGCACTGTGCAATAGACCCAGCATCATACAAATCATACAAATGAATGCAGCAGGCCCTAAAAATTCTTTAACAACTGACATACACATAAATGCATGCCATTGCTGACACTACATATATATATATATTATATAATTTATAAATATATATATATATATATTAGTTCAAAATGCATCATTATGTGTATCAGTTTAAGATTATATATATATATATATCCACAAGTAGAAAAAGAAAAGCGGCACTCACCCTTTTTGATGCCAGGAAATCCTTTATTTCATCTCGCTTAGTATTAGCATAGACAAATCAGGTAGGGAGAGGGAGTGGGGGTCGGCAGACGACGATGCAAAAATGGTCCAGTGGACCCATTGAAGCGGCAAGTGCTGCGAAATGGCGAGCCGTCGTTCGCCGGCCCCCATTCCCTCTCCCCGCCTGATTTGTCTACGGTAACACTAAACGAGATGAAATAAAGGATTTCTTGGCATCTAAAAGGGTGAATGCCGCTTTTCTTTTTCTACTTGTGGATGGATTATCATTTTGTCACTGAAGCGTGCAACACCCGCCAGCTGGAGGACACCAAGGTAGCTGTATACCTTCATAGACATACCTGTTGGTGCCCGATGCCTATCTTTCTTACTTTGAATATATATATTTATTTACAATATGGGACATCTATATACGTAGGTACACCTAAATAAAATGGGAATGGTTGGTGATATCAACTTCCTGTTTGTAGCACATTAGTAAATGGGAGGGGGAAGACTTTCTAGATGGGTGGTGACCATGGAGGCCATTTTGAAGTTGGCCATTTTAGATCAAATTTTATTTTCTTCAATGGGAAGAGGGTCATGTGACACATCAAACCTATTGAGAATTCATAAGAAAAACAATGGTGTGATTGGTTTTAACATAACTTTATTCTTTCATGAGTTACTTCAAGTTGATACCACGTTATTTTCCATTTTATTTAGAGGTATCCATATAGATGGTCCACCCTGTATATATATATTTATATATGTATATGTATATATATATATATATATATTTATTTATTTATGAAAAAAAGAAAACAGCATAAAAAAAAAAAATATATATATATATATATATACAAAAAAACAGAAATCCAGGCAGTACACAAAGGTTTGATGCAAAAATGGACTTTATTGAGCCCAAATTGTGGCACAATGTTTCGGTGCTAAAATATGCACCTTTCTCAAGTCCATTTTTGCATCGAACCTTTGTGTGCTGTCTGGATTTCTGGTTTCTGAATCCTTTTACACAGTTGGACACTGTATCTTTCAGGACTTTGCACCAAAACTGCTAAGTATACCTGTGCTGTTCTGTTTTTCTATTTTTTTATATATATAAACACATATAGTGATGTGCACCATGCAAAAGATTTGGACAGGTTTAGAAAAGTTGTAATGTAAGAGTGATTTCAAAGAAAAAAGAAGAGATATCCGTCAAATCTGTATTTGGTATGAGCATCTTTTGTCTTCAGAATATCGTCAAAGCATCAGTTTTTCTAGTTACACTTCCACTCGGTAGGAAGATTGTTTCAAACAATCTTGGAAAATTATCCCCAGATCTTCTGAGATGTAGGCTTGTTAAATGATTCTTTCAAATCCAAAATGGACTTGATGTTTTTGAGATCAGGATATATACTTCTCCATTACACAATACCATCAGAAAGCCATCTGATTGGCTCCAAATTTAATCTGCAGCATGGCAACAACCCCAACCATGCAACTAATAACATCAAGAACTTATTGTCCCATTCTAAACTAATTTCTAATATGTCTGCATTAAATATTCCCTACCACTGACTACAACAACTACTATGGATTGTATTCCCTACTTCCTTTCTGATGATGCTACATTTGGGAATCCCTGTTGCATGCTGATACAGTCAAACAAAGTGTCATCAGGAGGTAGATTCTGAGGTCACTTACACAGCCCCTACCCTCTCCCACAAATAAAGTGTCATCAGTGACTCTTGCTTCATGGGCTGGTCTGATCCCAGCATTCTGTCATTGTATTATTTGCACAGTGACAGTGGAGTCTGTGTTGCTGACTCATATCAATGGAGCCAGAAGTAACGCCACAGCAGGGTTGGTGCTGGCCTCTGAATGCCACTTTGACACTGCACAATGACAGTGCACGCTTTCTGTTGCCACCTCTACTGATCTTAGTTGGCAACATAAACTATACTTTCACTGTTCAAATCTAAAAATGACTAGATCGGACTAACCCCTGAAATGAGCATCACAGATAACACTTTGTTTATCGGAGGGTGCAGAGGCTATGTCAGTAACTGCAACCCCAGCCCCTCATGATGTTTCATTTAAATACCCCAGCATGTACTGGGATTCTCAAATGAAATATCATCAGACAGGAAGTAGGGGAAAAAAACAATAATAGTTAAAGGGAACCTGTCATGTCGTCCTACCCCCCTAGTCTACCACTACCTGTCCCTGCACCTTGCTAGCTGAACCCTAACCATCCCTGTCTCATCTAAAAGTGCCCTATTAAGATTGAGAAAAATGAGTTATAAACTTACATAGAGTCTGAATCTGGAGACCGGAAAGGCGGGCTCGGGTGTGCTGAATGTGAGGATGGGAGAATGGAGCCCCAGACCCGCCTTTCAGCTCCAGATTCAGACTTGTAGTTAGGACTAGGGGGGTAGAACGATCTGACAGGTTCCCTTTAGTGTAGTCAGATAGTGTAGATAGCGAATAGTAGTGATAGGAATTTTAAATGCAGCTGTAATTATAAATTAGTCTAGAGTGGGGCAATAAATAATTATAATAGGGATATAGACTGAAATTTCTTCAGCCTTCAGATTTGCACAAGCCTATATCCACAGAATATTGTCCTGGCCTAATGTGACGATTGTTACGATCCAACAATAGGATGTGATGAGGAATGATGGGGACTGTGAGAAGTGGAGGAGAAGGCGAGGTAGGAGTAAGTGAGTGTGAGATTTTGTTTTTATTTTTCACCTTTTGAAAAAAAAGTCTGCATGTTGGTGAATACAGATTTTGATGCTAAGTCAACAGAACGTTAGTGACTTTTATTCTACATTCGCCTCATCACCAAGCGACCCAGATTTGTAATTCCGCATGGTAACGTCACATGGTCTACTACTTCATGTCTGCATTTACTGTGGTCTCCAAACTCCACCATGTTTCATAAATATAAAGATAAAAGAGAGAAGAAATTTTACAAGAATTTTAGTTGCAATGTATAGCATCTTACTACTATGCCATGCTCAAATTCAATGAGCACTTTAGAATGATCCATTTTCCCACTAATACTTGAAGGAAAGACTGCATTGGCCATGGGTTTGATTTCATACACCTGTGCCAATGGGACTGAATGAAAAACCTCATTTAACACAGGTGCGTACCAATTCTTTTGTCCATAGAATTTCTATTTTGTATATTTATTTTGAAGTGCAGTCTAAGGAATTTCTAATCAATCCATCAAAAACCTTGAAATCTTTTATTTCTCTGAAAAATAAAACACACAACATTGAAATATCTACAGATCAAGGCTAGCTCTATTCCACAACTACCCTACGGTTCAACAATATCAAGAGCACAAAAAATCTCTTTTATTTAATTAAACTGGTAACAATTTGATAATTTAATTTTAAATATGAGCACATAAAAGTAACCTTATTTTATTATATGCTTTTTAATGCTTAGATCGGAAAGTAAGAAAACAGAGATACCAAGGAGTAGACAATACAATCAAAAATGCATTCTGTGCTTTCAAAAATATTCTTTTTCTATTGAGGAGCAAAACTACCATATTTTGCGTTTTATGATATGCACTTCTTCAAACAATAGTGAGGGGGAATGCAGTGCATCCTAAAAAAAGGGAAGATGCCTGGAAGCGGGGAAGGCACAAGCAGCCGTATCACGGATGCAGTTGGGCCTGCTTCCGGGCACTAAACTCTCATGTCCCTGCACTATTGCTTCACAGGAGCAGTGATGAAAGAAGCTGCCATAGCTGTGCCAGGCAGCAGGGACAGGTAAACAGGGAGGTCTTATGCTTACCCCCTTGATGTTCTTCCCGGATGCCTCACTGTATGCATCCTGCCTGTGCCCAGTGTCAGGATGCAGTGAATGTAGGTGCTCGCTTTCACTTGGTACTGTCACCTGACAGTATGGCATGGAACCCAGCAAAAATCAGGTTAGATACCTCATCCTCTGTATTACAGACCTCAGATTTGATATCTCCTCCCTTGTAATTGCAGACCTCATATCAGATTCCTTCTTCCTTGTAATTGCAGTGCTCAGATCAGATACCCTGCTCTGTTGTAAATACAGAACCCCGATCTGATACCACTCTCCCTTGTAATTACAGACTTCAGATCGGATGTCTGCAATTACAATGGAGGGGGAAGGAGGAGGGTATCTGGTATGAGACCTGCAATTACAAGGGTCCTCCATAGCAATGTCTCATCCACAGAATTCCCACCCATTAAAATAATACTATTTTTTATTTTAATAAATGTTTTAGTACATTATTTGGCTAAAAATATATATATTTCATCCTCTAAAGCCTAGGTACGTCTTATCAAGCGTGATAACGTATATAAAATGTTAGTTTTAATGTCATAAAAACAAATCTTTAAAAAAAAATCTAAAAACTTAATTAAGCACTTGAAGATCAGTGATAATATTAACCAAATAATTTGAACTCTATTGGGATATATAGAATAGTAACTGAAGTTCTGGCATCCTGGTCTTTAAACTAAACTGGAACAAATCAACCTATTTCAACAAATTGTCCCTTCTTTAATGTAGTCCTCAGTGAATTTGCCTCATTTGCCTTAAAGTGGTATTTACTTAAAACAATTGATCTTTTTAATAAAGCTAATGCTCTTGGCTATACAGGGGAACCATTTGCACTCTACACTGTGACTACTAATGGCATAACCAAGGATTCTTTCACTCTCTTTGGAGTATCTCGCACATTAATCTGAGCTAGTTAAAACTAACATCCATTCCAGTTAAACTCTTGAACTCTTGGGTTAATGTGCAAAATAGACCAGGGTGGATCAATGGCCTTCTGATTACCCAATCTTCACAGAAGACAAGGTGATCAGTAATATGAACCCAGGCTACTGTATTAAGGGGGTAGAGAAAAAACATTAATCATAAAGATTCAAAAAAATTATCATTACCTAAAAATATTCACATGAACTTAAAAAATCAGTTTTCAATAAATATAAAAAAATAGTTTAGAAGTAATCATCTTACTGCTTTTAGATCTTCTGACCCTGCATATAAACATGCATATAAAATGTCAAACAATAGTAATAGTAATTTCAATTAACAAATTGCTTTTTAAAACAGCCTGTTTGACAAAGCGTAAAGGGCTTTTCTCACAAATAAATGTACCGTATATACTCGTCTATAAGCCGACCCGTGTATAAGCCGACCCCCCTACTTTTGCCCCCAAAACCTGGGAAAATCTATTGACTCGCGTATAAGCCGAGGGTGGACCCCAGCACAGGTATACAGCCCCCAGCAGTGGTATACAGGCCCCAGCAGTATGATATACAGCAGCCCCCAGTGGTATATACAGCAGCCCCAGTGGTATTGCAGCCCCTATATACAGCAGCCCCAGTGGTATTGCAGCCCCAGTGGTGTATACAGCAGCCCCTATATACAGCAGCCCCAGTGGTATTGCAGCCCCAGTGGTATTGCAGCCCCTATATACAGCAGCCCCAGTGGTATTGCAGCCCCAGTGGTATTGCAGCCCCTATATACAGCAGCCCCAGTGGTATTGCAGCCCCAGTGGTATTGCAGCCCCTATATACAGCAGCCCCAGTGGTATTGCAGCCCCAGTGGTGTATACAGCAGCCCCTATAAACAGCAGCCCCAGTGGTATTGCAGCCCCAGTGGTATTGCAGCCCCTGTATACAGCAGCCCCAGTGGTATTGCAGCCCCAGTGGTGTATACAGCAGCCCCTATATACAGCAGCCCCAGTGGTATTGCAGCCCCAGTGGTATTGCAGCCCCTATATACAGCAGCCCCAGTGGTATTGCAGCCCCAGTGGTATTGCAGCCCCTATATACAGCAGCCCCAGTGGTATTGCAGCCCCAGTGGTATTGCAGCCCCTATATACAGCAGCCCCAGTGGTGTATACAGCAGCCCCTATATACAGCAGCCCCAGTGGTATTGCAGCCCCAGTGGTAGTATACAGCCCCAGTGTAGTATCCAGCAGCCCCAGTAGTAATAAACAGCCCCAGTGTAGTATCCAGCAGCCCCAGTGGTAGTATACAGCCCCAGTGTAGTATCCAGCAGCCCCAGTAGTAATAAACAGCCCCCCCCTCCTTATCACGTCCCCCCCAGGCTGCGGCTGCTGTGAAAATAACAAACACTTTATACATTACCTTCCGGCGCAGCTCTCCGCTCCTCCGGTCCTCCGCTTGCCGGCTTCTTCTTCCTTGATGTGCCGACTTCTGTGACCGCGCGCAGGAAATGACGTCATCTCCTGCGCCCGGTCACATGACACCGGCACAACAAGGAAGAAGAAGCCGGCGAGCGGAGGACCGGAGGAGCGGAGAGCTTCGCCGGAAGGTAATGTATAAAGTGTTTGTTATTTTCATAGCTGCCGCAGCCTGGGGGGGACGTGATAAGGAGGGGGGGCTGTTTATTACTACTGGGGGACCCATAATAAGGAGGGGGGCTGTGTAGTGCAATATGCACGGCATCCCCCCGCCGCTGATGGACGGGGGGATGCCGTGCATATTCATTGCACTAATGAGGCGGCCCCACGTGACCGCCTGCGGTCACCGCGGCCCCTCCTGCCTCCTCCAGCCCCCGGTCACAGCCCCCCCACAGCATACCGTATGACCCGTGTATAAGCCGAGGGGGGGACTTTTCAGCCCAATTTTTGGGCTGAAAAACTCGGCTTATACACGAGTATATACGGTAATATTAAATTTGATTTCAACCAATAAATCTTGGAATACTATTAATGTTTCCAGTTGGATGTTATAAAAAATGTTCCTGTGCTGAGATAATCTTACATATGTGTTCCTGCTATGTACTTTGTAATGGATGTGTCTGACCGTACAGGTACATGTTCTGATCATACCACATCTCCTGTGCTGATATACTCTTATATATGTGTTCCTGCTATGTACTGTGTAATGGATGTGTCTGACCATACAGGGACATGGTCTGATCATACCACATCTCCTGTGCTGAGATAATCTTATATATGTGTCCCTGCTGTGTACTGTGTAAGGGATGTGTCTGAACGTACAGGGACATGGTCTGATCATACCACATCTCCTGTGCTGAGATAATCTTATATATGTGCCTCTGCTATGTACTGTGTAATGGATGTGTCTGACTGAACAGGGACATTGTCTGATGACACCACATCTCCTGTGCTGAGATAATCTTATAAATGTGCCCCTGCTATGTACTGTGTAATGGATGTATCTGACTGTACAGGGACATGGTCTGATGACACCACATCTCCTGTGCTGAGATAATCTTATATATGTGCCCCTGCTATGTACTGTGTAATGGATGTATCTGACTGTACAGGGACATGGTCTGATGACACCACATCTCCTGTGCTGAGATAATCTTATATATGTGCCTCTGCTATGTACTGTGTAATGGTTGTCTCTGACTGAACAGGGACATTGTCAGATTGTCTGATACAGACATTACAGCACGGGATCATAAATGATTCTTTCGGTGAGGTAAAACATTTCAATGCCTGTTTTTTTTTTAAATGTTTAACCTCAAAGAGAGAATAATTTGTGATCCATTTTGTAATGACTGAATAATTTTTTGCATTTTCCCCGACCCAGGAGATGTGGTATGATCAGACCATGTCCCTGTACGGTCAGACACATCCATTACACACTACATAGCAGGCACTCATATATAAGATTATCCCAGCAAAGGAACATTATTTAATTCACAGCATTTTATCACTTTATGTTCTGCAAGAAATTCCATATTGTATCAGTACAGCATTACACGACCAGAGATATCCAGTACCAACTCTCTCAGCTGGAAGGACACTAACAGATTACCATTCTACAGCCATGAAGCTGAACTGTGATCTATTACATTATAAACTATATGATAGGCACTGTGCAGTCATCATCATTATCTTTGATAGGAGCTTCTACCCCCTCCACCAATACATACAGTCCTTTAACATAAGAACTTCAGTGTTTTAATTAAAGCAATTGCATCACACAGGCATTTCTAGGAAATGCGATGGTAACTTCCTCCAGAGTACATGTATTTTTCTTAAGGCAACAATAACATATATTTAAAACATGTTTTAAATGATGTCAGGAAAAAGGTCGCATGGGAGACTACTTAGACAAGCAGGTCCGTGGTGGCTTTTCTCACTGCCCTGGATTAATAGGGTCTCTCTTTTTGCATGTGTATAATAATAATAATAATAATTTTATTTATGTAACGCCAACATATTACGCAGCACTTTACAATTCGGAGAGGACATGTACACACAATATGAGACAGAATAACAAAAATTCAAAAACCATGAGGAGTGAGGATCCTGCTCGCAAGCATACTGGTAACAGTAACAAATGATGTCATATGTGGTCCAGCCATCAATATAATAATTAGGGGATTCACGTAACGCTGCATGAATCGGCCATCGGTCGGGATCTGTACAAATACAGATAAAGTGCTATATTATGCATTTGGACAGACAGACAGACGGTCTGCAGGTGCAGACAGATGACACAAGAGGCCAGATTTGTAAAAGGGAAGATAGGAATAGTTAGACAAGTGAGGTGAGGTGATAGGTCAGTCTAAAGAGATGTGTTTTTAAGGCTCACTTAAAACTATTGGCATAGGGAATTAGTTGAATTGTTCTTGGTAATCCGTTCCAGAGAACTGGTGCAGCTCGTGAGAAGTCTTGGAGACGGGAGTGAGAGGTTCGGATTGTAGCTGATGTCAGTCTTAGGTCACTTGCGGAGCGGAGGGCAGGTGTATAGGAGGGACATGTCACTCCGGGGGTTAAGCCATCGGTGATCCACCTGTCCGAATAGTCTCCCATGCGGCTTGGTTTCTTGCAGCTATTAAAGTATGTTTTCAGAGTTTGACATACCAGGCTGAGATCATACAGTCAGTACATGCCTGTGGATCGGGCAGCATGTATCAGCTACCAGGGTCCCTTTAACAAAGTTCGATATTAAAATCTTTTGATTGCAAAAAAGGTCATCTAAACGTGCTAAAACTTAAGTTGACCTTTACTATCAAAATTATCAAAATTGTTATTTTTGGGTATATAATAGACATTTTTCACTACATTCTACAATATGAATAGAATTTGTAATAATTCAAATGAAGCCACATATTATTTATGTGTCTGCGTAATGCCAATTACAAGATCAAAATATTTCTACATTGCACTGCATGAGATATTAGACTTGCATTAAATCATTATTTGTAAAAGTTCAAAGAGACTGCAAACTTTTAAGAGTTAATTCATATTGTATAAAAATGTGAAACCCACAACCGAAAAATTGTATTTTCTGTCTACAGCACAATGATAAATTCATTGACTTTGTCTCTAGGGCAGTCAAAGCAGCAAAAGCAATTTTAAAAATCAATACATCTGCCGAAAATGGCTGTACGTGAATCAGATTACAAAATATAGTCCATGCAAACATAAAACAGTCCTATTTTCCATTTTTTTGTGGAAATATTAGAGAAATATGGTGATTTAAATTGATAGCAAAAGTAATGTTAAATGTTTTTGATCTGAATTATATGGCGGATATGAGAGAGCGAGAGAGAGAGAAGGAGAGGGAAAGAAATAGATAGATAGATAGATAGATAGATATCAATGCTCTTCAATGCCTACCGTACATATGATTAGAAGCAAGGTTGCAGAGCTCCATTTTTGAGGTAAATAATCAAACCTTTAGGTACCATGGGTACATACTGGCAATTGTGAGGTGTAGCGGTGTTGGGGAGGCAGGGAACCAGGCACGGACAGTTCTCAACTCACGGTTTATTGATCTCCGTCCGGTTACAGTCACCAAAACACAGATCCGGAGCGCAGCCGGCACACTTCACACCGCTTGGTGTATCTCCCGACCGCTGACAGGCTCTATCAGCCCCACCAGAGATAATCCCTTCCCAGGACCACTTCAACTTTCCTTCAGAGCTTCTCAATCAGGCTCTGCACTGGAGAAAATCTCACTCCAGACTCAAGGAACCACACCCAGGGTTCCTATGTCCTCTTAACCCCTTCTGCTCTGAGAAGAGGAATCCCATCTAATACCTGGCATGGAGTACATCCTGCGGCACTGGAGCACGCACCCAAAGAGGCACATACCGGTCGCAGCATACCGACCCGGCCGGTGCCTCACATATCCCCCCCCTATGTTCAAGCGTATGGGTTTGAACACCAGGCCATAACCCTGGGCCCTGTGAGGGGACCACGTCACGGCGCGGAGCACCGGCGGAGCCAAGCAGGGGCACCCGGGGGTACCAGCGGTGCCAGACCCCACGAGCAACCAACCCGTTCGGGCTCCCGGCACCCACCAACCCCGGACGGGTACCAACGACAGAGCCCTGGGGACCTACGAGGGTAACGGGGTCGGCGCGCGGCACTGCTGCACCGTTCCGGACGGGGAGTCGGCGCGGCCGGCGCAGGGGGCTCTGCACCCGGGGGTTAGTCACATCAAGTCCTCTGGGTATCCCGGGGGCGGGATCCTCGGGCTCCGGGCCCTGTCTATCCTTCATCCGAAGGGCCATATACTCGTTCCACAATACCCGGAACAAGGGCATATCCCTCCCCAGCACAACATCATAAGGGAGATCCTTTACCACCCCAACCACATGTTGAACCCGCCTAGCTGGGGTAGCAAACGTGACACGCTTCATTGGATACCTGCGATGATCCCCATGGACACTCATCACCCTGACCGTACGGCCGGTGGATTTGGTCCTGGAGACCAAGGAGGCACACACGAGGGTCACGTTGCTCCCTGAGTCCAGTAGGGCCGTCACCTCATGACCGTTAAGCCATACGCGGCACAGTACATTCTCAGCATCCCGGGGGGCCGAGCCCCGTTTTCCGACGAGGTGGGCGAACATGGACCGCCTCCGGGAATAGTCACAGTCCATTGGTTCCCCGTTGAGGGGACACTGCGCCATCATATGTCCCACCTCCCGGCATCTTCTACATCGGGGTGGTTCCCCGCTATACCAGGGGCCAAACCGCGGCTGTCCGGATCGCTGCTTTGCTGCATGTGGAGGCCCGTTTTCAGCCTGAGCCGGGCGCTCGCCCGCCCGGGGGCCGGGTTGGGGGTCCCTACTGTCTGGTGTGGTGGGCGCGGCCTTGCGGGTAGCCCGCATTGTCCCAGTGTCCCGGATCAGTTCCTGTGTGGCCACATGGCGCTCCACCACGTTCACCAACTGGTCTAGGGAACCCGGGTCACTGTGTCCCACCCACTTTTGTATGGGGACGGGCAGCGTACGCACGAAGCGATCCACCACCACCCGCTCTACCATCTGAGCCGGACTCAGGGCTTCAGGCTGCAGCCATTTTTTAACCAGATGCAACAAATCATAGGCCTGTGAGCGCACGGGTTTGCCTTCCTCGTAGGCCCATTGGCTCACCCGTTGGGCCCTCACATATGTATTGACCCCGGTACGGGCCAATATCTCCCCCTTCAGGGCTCCATAGTCCAGGGCATCCTCAGTACACAGGTCTATGTATGCCTTTTGGGGATCACCAGTCAAATAGGGCGCCAGCACCTCGGCCCACTGGGCAACCGGCAGTCTCTCCCGTTCAGCCACCCGCTCAAACACGGCCAGGAATGCCTCCACATCATCCCCCGGGGTCATCTTTTGCAGCGCTTGTCTTACCGCTTTACGGACGCTGCAGTCGTCACCTGGTCCTCGGGGCTGATCCCCCGGTATGGTCCGCACAGCCTCGATCAACAGGGCCATCTGCTCCTGGTGCCTCCTCTCTTGCTGCTGCTGAGCTTCCTGTTGCTGGTGCTGGGCCAGCACCAGGTGTTTGAGCACCTCCTCCATGCTGGCTGCTGGTTTGTGTTGTAATGTAGCCGGCCGAATCCAGGACATGCGATGCCGGGCACCACGCAAGAGACTGGCTGCAATGATGACTGCTGCTCCTCTTACTTATCAGCCGCTCATTAGCCTCATGAAACGTCACTTCCCCACCGAAACAGAGGGCAACGGTAGTGCCGGCTACACCTCACCGGGCCGGCAATGCCCGCATTCTCCACCATATGTGAGGTGTAGCGGTGTTGGGGAGGCAGGGAACCAGGCACGGACAGTTCTCAACTCACGGTTTATTGATCTCCGTCCGGTTACAGTCACCAAAACACAGATCCGGAGCGCAGCCGGCACACTTCACACCGCTTGGTGTATCTCCCGACCACTGACAGGCTCTATCAGCCCCACCAGAGATAATCCCTTCCCAGGACCACTTCAACTTTCCTTCAGAGCTTCTCAATCAGGCTCTGCACTGGAGAAAATCTCACTCCAGACTCAAGGAACCACACCCAGGGTTCCTATGTCCTCTTAACCCCTTCTGCTCTGAGAAGAGGAATCCCATCTAATACCTGGCATGGAGTACATCCTGCGGCACTGGAGCACGCACCCAAAGAGGCACATACCGGTCGCAGCATACCGACCCGGCCGGTGCCTCACACAATGTTTCAGCATCACACGGCTTATCCAACTTGGGCAAAAGCTGTGTGAGGCTGAAACGTACCCATGCTGTACCCATGGTCAGATTAAAGGCTTGATTATTTACATCAAAAGTGCTGCAACCTTTTTTCTAATCATATGTAGATAGATAGATAGACACATAGATAGATAGATAGATAGATAGATAGATAGATAGATAGACACATAGATAGATAGATAGATAGATATGAAATAAAAAGCAGTTGCAGCACTCCAATAGTAGATGATAACTTCAAGCCTTTATTATGGCCTTAGGTACAAGATGGCTACGTTTCGAGCTCACACACTCTTTGTCCACCCCGTTGCAGGTAGGACAAAATGTAGCAATCTTGTACCCAAGGCCATAATAAAGGCTTGAAGTTATCATCTACTATTGGAGTGCTGCAACTGCTTTTTATTTTGTATGTATGAGGAGCAATGAAGATTGCTTAGTTGAATTGCACCCAGAATTGCAGTGCTGCTGTTTTTTCTGTGATAGATAGATAGATAGATAGATAGATAGATAGATAGATAGATAGAGATAGAAGGGATATCAGGGATAAAGGGATAGATGGATGTAAAGAACAGATAGATTGTAGATTGATTGATAGATAGAGGAATTGAAAAAATGATAGTGCTTACCACCTTGTTGTTGCTTCACAAAGGGTCAGCTATTTATGGCCTGCCTTAATCTCACATGGGCCAAAAAACAGAGCCGTAACTACAAAAGGTGCAGGGGTTGCACTTGTACTCAGGCCCTGAAGCTGATGGGGCCTCAAAAGTCTTTTTGTCCTATATGAAATGGACCAATGCTATTACAGACTTTCAATAATATGGGGTCCTGTTGGAGTTTTTGCATTGGGGCCCACGAGCTTCAAGTTACGTCAGTGTCAATAAACCACTCTATTTTTTCATCTGAGCTTTTGTAGTGGTCATTTCTATTTTGAATTTTCTAGGACATAAATAAATAAGTACCTAGATCATTTTCTGACCAAATACAATGTGTATGACCTAAAAAATGCCTCCTAACCTTCACTGAGAGGTGCTGAAACTCTCCATTGCCTTGTTAAAGTTGAATTGTTCCCAGCAACAAAAGATTCCATTAAATAAAAAAGTTTAATAATGAAATAAAAGAGGTTCTAAAATTATGTTTTTTGTATCCATTACTCAATAATAGTCATGACAGTGATAGGGATATGCATATCATATGAAATATGCCCTACTCAATGTGATGTGTTCATTTTTAGAGAGAATATTTCTTTCTAAATGTCTCAAGTTAAAAAGAATCCAAACATAATGTTTCAAAAAGATACCCCCGCTCCATATTTTTTTTATAAGAGTGAATGAATATCATAGAGAGATGGTCACCCGCTTAGGAATCAGTGTAGAAAACCACCAGCACAGATCAGCTCGGCTAAGGACAGCTCTACAACTGCGGTACTTAGTGGGTTACAAAGCATCCACTGTACATTCACTCGTATTGCGTTGCGAAGTTGCTGAAACATAGAAAGGTTATTGGCTGTGCAACCAATATACTAGCCAAAGTCTCCATGTAGCCCCAAATTTATTTAGACACTCTTTACTATGAAATGAAAGTATCATATATCATCGAAATAGTACAAAAGTGCTGAAGTGTAATATCCAATGGGCTAAAGTTAAGCAATTAACATTTCGTGTAACCTGATTTTTTTAAGCTAAATTCATATTTGCTTCATATTTCTGGATTTTTGTTCCACCATAGGAAAAATGAAATAGGCATTGCTGGATCTATAAGATGATGGACACCAGTGGCGCCAAATAGGCATTATTGACATAAGGATTCCAGCGGGTTACCATCGTGATGTCATGATTTGTAGTAAAAAATGGTGATGTGTCTTATACTCTATTTTCTGGCTTATTTTAGAGACTTCTAAGAGATCCAAGCTTTTGATGTTTATCTTTCAGGATGCAATATATTCCCTATCTGAAAACTACAAAAACATCATACCTCCCCCCAAAACAGGAGCAGTCTATCAGTATACTTGAGCAGGATGATTCACATCTAATGGATAGATAGGCAGGAGTTGACCTCGGTGTAATTCAGTGCAAGCAATTCCAGAAGAAAAGATAGTAGGACAAGGTATTAAGATATTTAACTTGTATCTTGCCTCTGAGTTGTGCTACCATGGCAGTTACAGATTTCTTCTTGCCTGAGTGCACATAGCAAAGGAATAAAATTGGTTACCAAGGTCTGTTGCTCAAAAATATTACTTGTTTTTACTGCGTGTTTTTTACTCCTTAAATGACGGGATTGACTGAAATATTGGAAAAACAGTTCACATTGTCACCATGTGCATTGAACTGATTTTGGTTTTGGCAAGACAACCGATACCGCATAATATTTTGTAATATCAATAAGCTTTTCTTGTTTTACTGGTTATGTGTGTAGGGAGCGTAGAGCTAATGACCAGACATCCTACAATGTGGGTGTCAGGATACCCTAAATATTATATTTGAACCTGTCTATTGGACATCTTTGTTTATTGATCCTGTAGCTAGGGCTTTTGAAGGATATTTTTTATTTGTGATAATTGAAAGCATGGGAATTGAACACTATTTTTTTCAATATATATACTAGTGCATCTCAATGAATTAGAATATCATCAAAAAGTTAATTTATTTCAGTAATTCAATACAAAAAAAGAAATGTATACACTATATGGAGTCATTACAAACAGTGATCTATTTCAAGTGTTTTTCCTGTTAATGTTGATGAGTATGGCTTACAGCCAATGAAACCCCAAAGGTTTCTCAGAAAATTAAAGTAGGGAGGATGAAGGGTTAAAAATCATGCTGCCATATTCCACAAGACATCAAAGGGTGAATATAATATTGACTTATTAGTCAACGTATTTCAGGGCTCCAGAAATGCCCTGAAACATGGCAATATGACATTGATGTTTGATGATATTCTAATTCATTGAGATACACAAGTGTGTTTTATCAATATTGCAAAAACTTCACTTGTATTATTGCACAATTTAAAGAGGTTTTTTTTAGAGCAGACTTTTTTTTCATGGCTTAGATATAAAAGAAATTCACTTTATTTCTTGGTTCCATATTGACACAGTGGAAACACTCAGCCAATCACTGACCACAGCAGTGACCCGCCTCAGCCAATGATTGGTGAATTTGAAAAATAGAAAGAGACATAGAGGGGCACTCCTGGATAATAGCTGGTGGTCCAATGGTGGTTCGATGATCATTACCAGACCTGAAGGACTGGTGGTCCGATGATCACACCTGATGAAGGTGGTAAACCACCAAAATGCATTTTGATGACTTTCCATTGAAGAAGTTTGTCTAAACATCTCCCATCTCTTTGCCTGCTACATGACACCTACAAGACTGCATCTATCTAGCCTTGAGTCATTGCTGAATTTACATTTCGGTCATTTTTAGCGTGTTGAGAACGATTCAGAATGTAGTGATCAACATGGACCAAGTGATTGTCGGAACATGGATAGATGATGATGAATTGTATTTCTTTTTTCTTTTTTCAACCAATCTGAGTCCTTTTGAAAATAATTTTAAAACTCTCTGAACACCCCTTTTGTTCTTCTATTCAGTATTTGACGCTTCTACAGTTGGAACAAAAAATCGTTATGAAACCCTCGGTTCAGACAAATAGTTTATTCATAGCCGTAGTAAATGTGGCTATTTTTGTACCTCTACAGTTAAAAGGAGTCTGTTAGCACAAATTGACTGTTCAAACCAGGCACAAGCTCTCAGTGCACCATAAGCTCACTGTATCTTTCCACCTATTTGTGTTGCATCCATCTTTGCAGCCTCTTTCTTGATTGACAGCAAAGGCATTATAGGTGCTAGATATCATGAGTGTGCTGCATACTGATGTCACTTCTGGACCGGGCATCAGGAGGTCTCAGTGTTTATTAGGTCGCAGGCCTTCTGACAAGCTCACTTAGCTGTTGTTTTGCTGATGTACATCCTTTTCTATGCTGAAGGGGTTAAGGACCTTTTTCCTGCCTGCTGAGTATTCTCTTAGTCTTCTTTACAGCTGCAGCTTGTGATTGTTTCCCCTTTCTGATATATTCACCCACCCCTGCCTCACTCCATATCAGATATAGAATTGGTATTCTTACCTGTGGAGGAGCTCATTACAGTTAAACTGTTGTGTCGTTCCTTTTGCAGCAGCGAATCTTCCAGTTGAAAAACATCTTGGAGCCTTGCTATATCTGTTGCCCTGCCTGGGTTCCCTGTGTGTTTCCTTTCTCTCCTGGCCCTTCCCTCCCTTGGGGGTTGGAGGGGGTACATCAAGGTGAGTCATATTCAGGACCTTAGCAAGGTACGAGACCCAGGCATTCTATCGTCAGGGTTAACCTTGGGGAAAAAAGATTAGCCTAAGAATCCCTAGCTGGAGGGGCATCTTAGTTGCACACTGTCGCTGTTACCATACAGTCATGGACCTTTTAGTCTTCTTCTGTATTCTTGACCTGTTTTGGTTGTTGTGTTTTGCAACCTCTCCCATGGTTCCTTAGAATGTATGTGAAACTCTCGATGGCCAAACATGAAGCTATGTGAAAGAAAGAATGCGCAAATAGGGTCTTATCTCAATGATACACTTTCGCTTATCGATGTGGAATTGCTCACCTTTGTCAGTTGTGAAACCCACAACTGGTAGAATAGCGTACAGGCAGCTGCTGCAGGGACCGCACTCCCAACGGTGACCGTGGTTGTAATACAGAATCCTGGACAAAGTGCCTCAGTGTCCGCGCTGCTGCTCGAGACCAAAGACACACAGACACAGGAATGTCTGGATCAGCGATAGCCTTTATTTTCCGACGCGTTTCGGAGCCTCCTGAGGAAGGAGCTCGGGAGGAGGCTCCGAAACGCGTCGGAAAATAAAGGCTATCGCTGATCCAGACATTCCTGTGTCTGTGTGTCTTTGGTCTCGGAGCAGCAGCGCGGACACTGAGGCACTTTGTCCAGGAAACATGAAGCTAGGCCAAGCAGTCATCTCCTAGTCCTGCACTTATGGATATTTCAATCTGTCCAGGTGCCTTTCGAAATGTGTAATTAAAGTACTATACTGTACAGGAACAGTTGGGTGGAGGTGAAGCAACAGAGAGACTGTATTTTCCCATCCTATGTGTGTGTGAAACTATAGAGCTGAAAAAAAGGTGAAAAACAAGAAAATGGTGAGGTGCAGTAAACGGATTCACTATTCGACATAAGTAAAAAAGAGTCGTTGTACGAGAACAGTATTTGGACTCTTTTATCCAATAACTCAACAAAATGCACATTTCCACCTCCAGGTAGAAATGGACCTCTTTACCATTTATTCATCTGTCCGGCTGCACAGGTGACACCAATGAATGTTTGTATTGACTGCACCAATGGGAGGCCAAACACCTGTGCTAGCTTTGAACAGCTATTTGCTACAGACGTCTTCTAAATATGTTTTTTTTTATATCCTTCTTACAGTGGTAACAAACATGCCATGCACAGTTCCTATACTAAAGCACTCAAAATAAATTAGGAATTATGATAATATACAATAGAAGATAATTTACTTAAAATAATCATGTAAATTCTGCTAGCCAATTAATCCTATTCTTTTCAGAAAAAGGAAACAATGGGATGTGTTAATTAACTTTGTCATAAATGATTTCCCAATAACCAACAACTGTTCTTTTTTTGTTCTCTTCTTTTCTCCTGTCACAATAAGATTTAGTTTACAATATCTATAATGACAATATGCATATGTTACGTATAACATGTCACAGGCATATAAAGCATGCAATCTGGAAGAAGAAAGTGAGTAGGTTATAGTCATTCTAAGACTCTTGCTACGTTATCATTAATATGGAAGTGTCATTACTACTCAATAGGTATTACTTTCTAAAAATAAATAGAGTAACGCCCGTGAATTAATGTAGATGAGCCAATTAGCAGTTGTATCTTATTATATAGCTCCCAATTAAGCCATGTTCATCAAATCAAAATATATTCTGCATCCAATACATAACAATTGGGTTTCAGGGCATGCCAGACTTCACATATTACTCTTCACAAAGAGAAAACGCAGCCCTTAGATCCCCTTCTAGACTCTCACCTAGCCAAACCAGATCTCATGCTTTGCACTGATGGGGGCTATACCCAAAACACCATGTCTGTAAATTGAGATTCTAGTTTAGCTATTATTATCCTGTTATTTGACAAAGCTTGCTAATGGGGCAATTTTGACTTTTAGGATTGCTACATCCAATAGATTGCAAAGGAGAAAAAGATCGGGATTTATCCGCGTTCGACCACAAGGAGATCCAGGATAGGAAAGACACACTATATTCACACACGGAACACACAAATTGGCGACGTGTTTCGTGGCCTCCTGGCCACTTCTTCAGGGCATACATCCAATAGATGGCACTAGAGTTCAAACCCTCTTCAGCTCTGAAGATGCAATTTGCATATTTAATTTCCCAGAGGAGCATTGCAGATGTTTAAGTCTCCTCATACTGGCATACTATCTAAAGGGTTGAGAATGCGCAAATAGGGTCTTATCCTTTATAGACAGGTGTAAAATGGTAGTATTAGAATTGCTCATCTGGTGCGGTTGTGTAGCACACAACCAGCGTAATCGCTTAAAATGTGCAGCTGCTGCAGGGACTGTACTTCCACAAGATGTGGTGCTTTAATCACAAGATTTTCGGACGGAGTACCTTTCTGCCAGGAAGCTATAAACACACCAACATCACTGGACGTCTGGGTACTGGTGGTATAGATTTATTTTCCGACGCGTTTCGGAGCCACGTACCGAGCTCCTTCCTCAGGGATGTGGCTCGGTACGTGGCTCCGAAACGCGTCAGAAAATAAATCTATATCACCAGTACCCAGTACCTAGACGTCCAGTGACGTTGGTGTATCTATATCTTCCTGGCAGCAGCGCGGACATAAAGGTACTTCGTCCGAAAATCTTGTGACATACCGGAATACTGGCATACTTGACATTTCGCTCTCCAAAGGAGAAAATGTACTCCTTATATCCCCATCTAACGTCTCACCAAGCCAAACTAGATCTCAAAGTTTGCACTGATGAAGGGCGATACTCAAAACACCATGGCGGCAAATTGAGATTCTAGTTTGGCTCTTATTATCCTATCATATAACAAGGCATGTTAAAGGTTCGATATCGACTTTTAGGAGGAACTAAAGTTGAAGCCCTTTTCCTCTCTGAAGGGGCAATTTGCATAATTTGGTTGTTGAAACCCTTTTTACATATTAAAAAGAAAATCTGGCTGGAATTTCAGTATCGCACCATATAAAAAATGATCCACGTCCATTAATTCTATGGGATCCACGATGAAAAGTCCTACAATAGCCCCACTACATAACAATATGGCTAATCATTGTGCTGATCCCTTGTACATTCTCTGCTCCACCCCAGGACGGACTCCTCTTGGTAATTGATGGCACATAAAGTAATTAGTTATTTTTTCTAGTAACAGAAACAACCACCAGTAATAGCTCTGTATTTATTATACTAGACAGTGTCAAACACATGGAAAAGGGCAGATCTGCTTTCTTTATCATACACACTATTCCCCTGCGGCTTTCTTCTATCCATTATACCGTGCCGCTGCTTTGCTGAGATGGCAATAAGGTGCAGCTGCTGGATCAGCTATAGAGACATCACTAAGTAACAGTAAAGCCCTCGGAGATCCAACCAGGGCTTTCTATGTAATGTATTGTAAGACTTTGTATGGAAGGACATCTCACAAGACAAACATTTATCAAAAATAACAACCTGCTACTAAAAATATACAAAAATCAATTAGGGACGGAACAAAAATAGAAGAAAAAAACCGCTGTCAATTGTCCTTAAAGGATTATCACAATACAGGCATAACATAAACTGAAGAACTTAGTCAGTGTGACACAAATTCAATTAAGAAGATGCAGTTTGGGGTTGACATTTGTAAATGTAAGCTTATATTAATAATTTGCATTTGGCAAACTTAGGTAAAAAAAAAAGTACAGAGACAGACAACCAAGTCAGGAATGTTAATGTACCCTTTATACAGACGCTCGTGTCTGGATGCCATTTACCGCTGTGAAATAGAGCTGATTTACAGCTATTGTACAGGTTCTCAAAAAACAAAGACCTCAATCAGCCAATAAGCATATTAAAAACAATTTTTGGTACTCTTTTAATTATTTAACTTTTTTTCTGATGACCTATTTTCAATATGCTGTGGGATGTCTTAGGCAAATCAGTGGAAACACAGTATTACACCTTCTGGATAAATTCTAAGTGTAAAGCCTATGAAAGTTAGTGTAAAAGGGTATTGCCATCTCCAAGACCCTAATGTGTAGAAAGTGTACCGATAATGATATAAATCCCTCCAATTAGAAATGTAGGCTAGTTCTCCTGATTAGCTGTGTCTCATGTGCAGGCATTACCGCTTAGCCATCCATGGTTATGACCATGAGCAGCTACCTGTCACTATAGGCATGGTAACAACCATGGATACCTAAGTGTAAATGACCTGCACATGAGACACAGCTAATCAGGAGATCTAGAATACATTTCTAATTGGAGGGATTTGCTTATATCATTATTATTACAGCTTCTACTGTCGAACCTGGCATTGCCTGGGGTTAACCGGAGGAGGAAGAGTCATATTTATCCATGAATGGGGTGGGCCTATGAAATAGGGTGGGCCTATTTGTTGACATGCATAAACTCAGCTTTATGTGTTAGATTATTATTATTAAATCTACTACATATTTGGATAGAATGGGAAGATGGGACTACCCATTTAATGACAACGGGGGTAATGCCAACTAGGCTTGGCCCTGCACTCTCTTTCAATGACTGGTCATTTCAAAAATACTTGTTATAGCTAAAAATGAAGTAAATAAATAGGATTAAATGTCTTAAAGTGGATTTGTCACCAGATTTCACATTAAAACTGCATACATTATTAGTCACATCAGATCTAGTAAGAATGGGGCTGCATGAGGGCCGAGACGCCCCATTCTACATGCATATGAGATACTTGGATGAGTCTTGCATGACTCACCCAGAATTTCCTTGCCTCTGTGGACGGGAACGTGTCAGCCACTTGTGTTTCAATGGACCCCACAATCTGGTCATGCATGATTCATGCGAGTATCTTGCTTGCATCTGACACAGTTTGCTTCCACCCTCAGCGTCATACTAAAGAGCTTTTATAACTGATGAGCCTAATGGTGGGTTTACATGCATGGATATCCTGAACGATATCCTTAAAACGTCACAGATATGTGATCTTTCCAAAGATATCGTTTGTGCATACTTGCGTGTAAATGAACGATATAGGATGAAAAGATCATTAGATCGTTCATCCAAGATTTCAGATCCTGACCTCAAATCTATCGTTTGTCGTCCAATTGACGTCTGAACGAAGTGACACATCATTCAGTGTGAAGCCTTTTTGAACAATATCATTCAAAAGACTTCTATTCCTGCCACTGTCATTTTATTAAAAAGCTGTAATAAATGCATTTTTATGTAGTGATTTTACATGTAAGGGCACTCCTGCAGCTCTGTGCTACATGTTGGCACAGAGCTGCAGGAGCGGCTTTGAAGCCGGTGTTTAAGGGGTTAATGTTATTGAGCTACATGGCCCCAGAGAGTGCCCACACTCCCTGGAGCCATGTAGCCCTAAACATTGGCAGCACAGGGGTTAATTCATGTATTTAGCAGAAGCTGCAATATGTCGGCTCTGCTGCATTCATTCATTAAAAAACGGCGGTTATTAAGCCGGTGTTTAATGGTTTAATAATAGTGAGCTACATGGCCAGCGCACCGCAGTTTCAATGTGTGCGGACCATAGCTATTAGTGCTAAAGCGCTCAGCATCTCGGAGAGTGACGGGTGCTGAACGTATTTAGCGTTAGAACCCTGGCCAGCTCCCTATTCAGGAAGCTCTTTAGTAAATTTTCACAGCGCACTGTCAAATGACAGTAACCGCCGGCTTTTACAGCAGGATTATAGCAGAGCCGACATAGTGCGGCTTCTGCAAATTAGGTAGGTTAACCGCTGAGCTGCCAATGTTGTGGGCTACATGGCTCCAGGGAGTGTGGCTAATCTCTGGGACCATGTAGCTCAGTATTATTAAACCATTATACACCGGGTCAATAGCCGCCGGTTTTTAATGAATGAATGTAGCAGAGCCGACATAGTGCGGCTTCTGCTAAATACATTAATTAACCCCTGCGCTGCCAATGTTGTGGGCTACGTGGCTCAAGGGGAATGTGGCCACTCTCTGGGGCCATGTAGCTCAATAACATTAACCCCTTAAACACCGGGTTTATATACCCGCTTCTGCAGCTCTGTGCCGACAGGTACCAGGGGTGGCTTTACATGTAAAATACATAAGTGCATTATAAAATAAAATTTTATTAAGGACTTTTGCATACAATAATGTGCCAGTGCTGTTGTCACAGAGCTGGCACATTATTGTACCGCCATTGTTCTGCTTTTTGAACATTGGACAGAACATTTCTGTCCGACTTTGGAGAGGTGCCAAAGTTTAAATCGTTAACGATATCCTTGTGTGTGACAACGCACAAACGGTATATACATATTGTTCATACGATTGCAGACACGTGACTTTTCTAAGGATATCGTTAACGATACCCTTGTGTGTAAACCCACCATAATGGCGGGTTTACACGTCGCGATATCGTAGTACGATTTCAATCAAAAGTCACGTGGTTCAATCGTCGGAGGCGAAATCGTTCCTGCGTTGTATGGTGTGAACGTCCAATACGATGCAGGAACGATGTCAATGCGATATCGGGGATCGAATGAGCGTGCTATTCAATGCCCCGATATTGCATAGCGATTGAAGCCGGATCGTGCTGTGTAAACGCCCAATTACGATGCGATTTCATACGTCACCCATTCACTCCCATGTTAACTATGCGATCCTGGTTGGGAGGCGGAGACATCGCACGGACGTTGTATTCCGATATCGCAGCGTGTAAACATTCAATGCGATGCGGGAGGAACGTGCACTAATTGCGCGCTCCCGCGCCATTGAGTTGCGATATCGAAACGATATCGCGGCGTGTAAACCCACCATTAGGGTATTTAATTTCCATCCAGCCTAGCAGCTGCAGGTTGCAGTTTGAGGAGCTGCTAATTAGGGTAGATGGGTGGAGATTAGTTTTTTGATTTTCAAAAGGATCACAGCCATTCTGATGCAGGTTTTCAATGAAGCAAAATCTACTAGGGATTTGGAGATCTATTTCCTATATGTAAGTTGTAGTGTGAAAATATGGTGACATATCTGCTTAAAAAAGTTTGTATGTCAACACATTAAAGGGAACCTATATCAGCTTAAATCAACCACCTTTAAAATTAATTTTCCACAAACAGTTGTACATTTTAATTAATAGATTTTAGAATAAAAATAAGTTCCACAACTGGATGTGTTATAAAAAATGTTCCTGTCCGGAGATATACTTATAAATGTGCTCCTGTGTAATGTATGTGTCTGATCATGCAGGAACAGGTGGGATATACCACAGTCCTGGGCAGGGGAGGAAGTAAGAGAGTATAGAGACATTACAGCCGGGGATCACAGAATATAAGAGTATACAGACATTACAGATGGGGATCACAGAATATAAGACTATACAGACATTACAGCTGAGGATCACAGAATATAAGAGTATACAGACATTACAGCCGGGGATCACAGAATATAAGAGTATACAGATATTACAGCCGGGGACCACAGTATATAAGAGTATACATACATTACAGCCGGGGATCACAGAATATAAGAGTATACAGACATTACAGCCGGGGATCACAAAATATAAGAGTATACAGACATTACAGCCAGGGATCACAGAATATAAGAGTATACACACATTACAGCCAGACATCACAGAATATAAGAGTATGCAGACATTACAGCTGGGGATCATAGAATATAACAATATACACACATTACAACCGGGATCACAGAATATAAGAGTATATAGACATTACACCCCTGGGAATCACAGAATATAAGAGTACACAGTATACACAATGTTATTATTATTGTGGTATTTTATTATTATTTTTTTTCTGAAAAATAAATCGGAAACAGCAAAACAATGTCTAGATGTAATTTGTCAACAAACTAGATTTATTCATGTATTCCAGTAATGTTAATGCTTAATATTTAATCTTATGGAAGGGATTACTCAGTTCCCTGTCCAGTCTTGCTCAGGGCATTACATTTTAATAATATTATCTGTTAGCATAGTTTATTAACATGTGTGACACACAGCACATGTCATCTTAATATGAGACCTAGGTTACAGATATTAGCATAATCCTGACATGGGTAAGGGTGAAATGATATTACTTACAAATTACCTTCCAGAGAGAAGATTACGATGCACTCAGAAGTGCTGTATTTAGATTCTAGCATTGGCTTGCATGTATTTAGAAGAGTTGTGGCCAAAAGGGAAGCTCTGACCTTTACAACTGATCTATATAGGAATATGTTTAGAAAGCCCGTCATTCTGTGAACACCAAGGCTTCATGTTACCTTCAACACCATTAGTGAACTCAGAAAAACGCATTATTAGATTAATAAATACTACATTTCTAAATCTCGAAGTAATACTCCTTGTAATATTCTAAGTAGTCTATTATTTTTGTCAGGATCATAAACCCCATCTGTTTTTTACAATTTTGCCGTACTTTGCCTTTGCTGATCCTTATTTGAGACCTGTGCAAATAACACAACTCCTTTGGGCACAGCTTCCTTGAAGGATTGATAGATAATTAGAAAGGTTTCCATACTCCGTCTATAGTTGTTGGCCAAATGCTCACAAGCACCGCAGTTTATTATCAGATTGATCCCAACACAACCTGTCGGGGAGGAGTCAGTAAGTTCTGTAAAATAATTGGTGGGTACAGGTGATTTATTTTTCTGTAATGTGTATGGATTAGACCAGTGACCCTCAAACCTTTTTTTCTTTGAGAGCCTCATTCAACTCTGAGACAAGCCATATACATAGCCCTTTGAGTAGTGGCATCCAGATCCCACTACCACCCCCCTAACACTCACAGAGCTTCCATTACTGGTATAATATCTCAAACATATACATAGAAATCACACTGAGGTGGTATTCTAAAAAACAGGAGTTCCTACTTAACCCCCATTTGGTATCATTACATCAGGGACTTCTATAACACTATTACATCAAGATTCAAGCAACTCTCTGACCCTAAATCCATCCTACCATATTTTATTTATCTCTCCAACCCTTAAACCAGTATATGCACATCCAGATTTGTTCGTCTAAATGTGGCTTCTCACAAAAGCCACCATCTAGAGACCTGCTCTTCATACATTTTTGTTACAGGTTGTGCTAAAGCGTTAAGTTGGCAGACTGCCGTGAGCCAGAAATCATGGGCCTACGACCACACGTGGGCCTTGAGCCACATATGGGAACCCCTGGACTAGAGTCATTTAGAAGATAGTTTTTTTAAGATTTGAACATTTCAGATTTGAAATGGAAGTTAGACTACTTTGATGTAAAACTGGTTGATTACTGGATTAGGCCAACCTTAGCGCCACTTTGCTCCTTTATAGACAGTTCAGGCTAATGATGCAACAATGTCACTGACTGAACTGTGAGTTAATTAGAAGCACCCCTTTGCAGGAGCCTGGTAGGCAGGGGAGAGTGCGCTCTTGCAGGGAAATAAACTTCTTAATCCTTGAAATAGTTTTAAATCTAGTCCTCAGTTAGGCTGGGGTCACAGTACCATTTTTCACATGCGTTTTTGGAGACCTGCGTTTTCAAAAACGCATGTAAAAAACGCACCCATAGGCCCCCATGTTAAAAAACGCATGCCCTAATAGCCAAAAAGCATGTGTGACTGTCCCATGCGTCTTTGGAGCATATCCAAAAACGCATGTTTTTTTAATAAGGGGCCTTATGGAAAACGCATGCAAAAACGCATGTACAATTAGAGCCATTCAAAAACGCATGCGTTTCCCATAGGAGCCCATGTTAAAAAAAACGCATGCATTTCCGGAAACGCATGCGTTTTTTTAACATGGGCTCCTATGGGAAACGCATGCGTTTTTGAATGGCACTAAAAGTTACTAATTGTAGATGCGTTTTTGCATGCGTTTCCCATAGGAACCCATGTTATAAAAATGCATGCGTTTTTCAAAATGCACAAAAAAATACTACAAGCACTATTTTTTGGTGCAGATTCAAAAACGCACCCAAAAACGCAGGGAGCCATCACACACCTTACAAAACTCATGCTGACATGAAAAAAAGCATGAGTTTTGTTAAATCAATAAAAAAAACGCATGGCAACTGTGACCACAGCCTTAGATGCAAAGTAAGACCTTTGGGACAAGTATGACAACCCGTGAGCCCTAGTGCTTCCTATATAATACCTAAAGAGCTTCCTAGTGGTCTAACCCATCACCACACCACCACGTCTCACCTGCCTTTGCTAAGACACATATAGTGCGGTGACATCTATAGTGAGATCACTTGTACATGAATACCAATGAAAGGACACTATAGTGATCACAATACACAATATTTGCTCATGCAATTATATTCCCAAACAAGTAATCCAAAAAGTTTACATTTTGGTAAACTCCTCCATATAGATAACTCCTCCAAAGGGGCATACCTGATCCTTTCTTTCATTTGTTTGTAGGTATAGAACTAATGTTATATTTTAAACTGAAATACAGCCTTAACAGACAGAGTTGTAATTTATGTATACTTATTTCTTTGACAATGGTATAAATAGTAGATTCTCTAATTGTACTGCATATTAATTGGATTTAGCCAGGGTGACTGCAGACCAATGATGGTAGCTTGTAGTCGGTTTACAGGTTTGCATTCCAGGAACAGAAAATGTAAAATTCATCAAGTTGACTCATATAATTACTACTAAAACATTCCAATTGCTTAAAGTGAATTTGTCAGCAGATTTTTGCTAGCTCATCTGAGAGCAGCATGTTGTATTCACAAAAAATTCTCAATCCAATGATATTTAACTTTGATTACTGGGTTCAGCTCTTCTGACACAATCAAAGCATTTAGCTTTAGCAGTACAGCAGAGCTGGAAGAGCCGCCCCCACCCTCACCAGGCTCTTTATAAAGATTGTACATTGACAGTGAGGTGTCAATCACAGCAGGAGGTGTGTCGGACTGCCACGAGTGTGACAAAGTAGTCCTGTAATGGTAATCACAGGCGATAAAGCCTTTAGTTTATCTAAACAATAGCACAGAGAGTGATAAGAGAGTCACAGTTGATTTTTGTTTCTAACCCCTGCAGCATGCTGTCCTCAGCTTACATAGCAAAAATCTGCTGATGGACTCCCTTTAGGGTAGCAATTGCAACTATTATCATTTAGCATGTCTATTTATGCAATTTCCCAGACTTAGTTCATATGAATTCAAAATAAAAATCGTGGAAATATTGTCAACTCTCTCTATTATAGCAGCATTAGCATCAATTATCACAAATGGGAAATATGAAGCATTGTGTCAAGGGAAGTATACAACAGAAGACATTTGTTGAAAACCAATTTTCTCAGGCAAAGGAAGCTATTAGAATTTAATGAAGTAGTTAGTCAGCTTTGTATAAATTTCAAACATGCATCATTTGCAAAGTCCACGCACGATTAATGCAAACCATCTTTCAAGCACATTTGATCTAAGTATCAAATATTGATGACAGGTCCATCGATCAAAGGGCTGGAATATGACTGGAAAGATCAAGGTAATATTTAAAAAAAAAAGGCTTGTTTTTTTTTTTCAATATTAGAAAATCATAAACTGAATCTTATAGGAAAGTATAAAATATAATCCAGACTCTCACCTCATTACCAAACAAGCCTATATTATATTATGCTGTTATGATTCTTATTAATTTATTTGTTTATCGATCTTCTGGGCAGGAACATTTATCGATTTTAAGAAGTATCACTAGGAATAATATTCAATACTTTTCGGGAAATCTTCACAGAACTACTGAGGCATTGACTGAATTGAGAAATTGATCTAGAAAATCAAGAAGGATCTAGATTGGAGGCATGTGAGGACATTCTTCTGGGGCACTAAGCTCATTATTCTTTAACTCTGAGTACATACATACAATCAGAACATATTCCCAAGGCTACAGTGAAAATAGAGTAATAAAAAATGTATGTTCAGTCAAAAAAGGAAATCATTTCAAACATATGGGAATTTATTCCTTAAAACATTCAGCCTCTCTTAATAGAATCCCAAATGCCATATACAGTATAGCAGACATAGCAGCTGCTTTAGGGCCAAGCAGTGGACTCTACTGAGAAGAAAGGAGTCTCTAGGGAGGGGCAGTAAAATTTTAAATACAGATCAGAAGGAAGGATGGGACAAAATAATGATCATATATTTCTTGATTTCAACTCATTTTCTATTGAAGGTGGCAAAGAGGATTAGACCTTCATGAGAAGCTACCAGTCTTAGGGCCCTTTCATATCAGCATTTTTGTCCGGATCCGGCAGATCTGAACAAAAAAACGCATCCGCCGCATGTGCCGCCTAATGGCCGCACTTGCGGTACACTTGCGGCAAGCCCCATGCATTATCTATGGGGCTGGCAGTAAGTGCGGTATTGCCACCATCCAGCACTTGCGGCACGTGTGCCTGCGCAAAATAACCGAAGCTGACTGCATTTTTTTCGCAGCCGTAACTGCTGCAAGTGCCGGGTCGCGGCAATACCACACTTGCCACACTGGCGACAAGCCCCATAGAGACTGCATGGGCTTGCCACAAGTGCAACGCAAGAGCGGCCGTTAGGTGGCCCATGCGGCACATACGTTTTTTTATCTGGATCATCCGGATCCAGACAAAAACGCTGATGTCAAAGGGGCCTTAGCTATGGAGACACTAGTTATTTGTTTAATCCCTTTAAAGGGAATCTGTCAGCAGGTTTCAGCTATGTTATCGGAGGCAGTAGCATGAGGTAGGAACAAAATCCCTGATTTCAGCAATATTTCACTTATTATAGTGTCTGCAGATCATAGAATCACAGTTCTCTCTTTTGTAGACCTAGCATAGCTCAATGTTGAGCCGTGTATACCCCTACCCACAATAAACCCTTCCGTGTACATTGTGCAGTGATAGATAGCTGCGAATCTGTGGTAGGGTTGGACTAGGATAGGCAAGACCAGTTGCATGCAGTGATAATCTCTTGTTGATAAAACACTACTTATATTTAAAAAGTAAAGTTTGTGACACATACCTATAATCACATTCTCTGCTCATACAGTAAAGTGCTTTCAGATTTAATCGCAAAAAAAAAATGCTGACAGATTCCATTTAGGGCATCCACTATATCCACTACCATGATACAGAACTTTACCACTACTTGTTTTTTTCTGTAGTTATTAAGCCTAAAATAGAAAAAAATATGGCTGCACCACTGTCACTAATTACAATGTATGAAAAAAGTCCATAGCAGAGGTGTTTCATAATGGGTTTGGACAGACCTTATTAATAAAGAAATAGTTTGCATTCCTTAGGAAAAAGCAAGTGAAAGAGTTACCACCTATCCACAGCACATATGAAATCTACTGAATCAGTGGGGGACTAAACAACAAGACCCCTATCCAATACTAGAATGCTGGAGTAATTCTGTACTATGAAGCAGCCCCACAAAATTAATTGAGTGAAGGGTCCCACTTCCGGAAGTCGGTGGACATGTTTAAAGTGCAGCCTATACTGATCTCTTAGCTATTACTACAGAGTAGAGAATTTATTCAAGTTGTACTAAGAATTTTCTAGAATTTTGCTAAAATTTGTATTCTGCAGAATAAGTATTCCTTGTAATTCAGTCCATGTCAATCAGCAAAATGGCATCTACCTGGCCGACAATGTGCTGAAATGTGGAGGGACGACAAATGTTGAAAAAAAATTAATATTCACCTCATTTCTCACTTGTCCCCAACGCAGGATATGCCAATTTGGTTTCTAGATTTTTCTGAACAACCTATCAAAAAAACAGACAACATTTTTGTAGACACATTGAAAAACCGTAAGAAATCAATAAGATTGTAAGTGATACAGGGTGACCCCGAACACTCATCTGAGGCTGAAGCTTTCACTCCCTACCATCACTAGATGGTTCCTTCATTCCTGTGCACAATCACTTGCCTAGGCCCTGGCTAGGGCAGAAAGATTATTGTCTTAGGCTAGGGCCACACTTATGATGTCACTTACGTTTGGCGGATGCAGTAACTGCAGAAGCATGCCTGCAGTAACGGACAGCGCTAACGTCGAGTGCTGAAAGCTAATACTGCTCAATAGTAACCCGATGTTTACCATGGATGCAGCCACACAGGAAGCCCCGGGAACTGAGCTTTAGCAGAGCGCACAAACATTGTCAGCAACGTTTTCCTGTATGCTCTGCTAAAGCGCAGTTCCTGTGGCTTCCTGTGTGGCTACATCCATGGTAAATATCAGGTTACTATGGAGAAGCATTAGCTCTGAGCACCCAACATTAACGCTGTTCGTTACTGCAGGCATGCCTCTGCAGTTACTGCATCTGGCAAACGTGAGTGACCTGCTAAGTGTGGTCATAGCCTTACTTCTGCAATAAGACAACACAGGGAGTGAGAGGCATGCAAGCAAGAAAAAATAACAAATGGAACTCCACAGCTACAACAAGTATAAAAGAATTATAGCTGCACATAGAAGAGTAAGGGGTGAGGTCAAATAATGAAAGGGAGTGGCAGCAAGGTTAAGCAGCTGAGATGATTAGAGCTAAATGGAATCTCAGCAGGATCAAAAAGAAACTCTCATCACCAAATCGCCAAATAAAAATGAATCTGCTCCATTCATGTTAATCGCCAAGTGGAATCCAAAGAGGACCTGCCATCATATAAGTGCCATGAACTTCTAATCCCAGACACCACAAAGTTGTCAGCATAATGTGACACACTCATGATAGATACATGTGTACAGTTCATAATTATTATATGAAGACATTAACTGCATTCACTGTTAATTATACAATGAGGATAATAACAGTCATAATATTCTATATGAGTTTTTCCAGCATGAAAAAATTCAAAGACGCATTAATAATTTTGAGACAATTGACAAACCCTGCCCTATGCATCTCTTCTTTTTGCTATTCCCTGTTGTGTGCATCCTCTTTGGTGGAAGAACACCCTGATATCCCTGCATGCCATTTTGGCGCATGTTGTCATGTCACAGCCTGCATTTACTAAGTCATGAACTAGGATTTTAATGTCACATTTTGTAACATCTCAAAGTGCACTATGATGGCACAGTGTGTAGTGATCTCAGTGGCCTACTAGGTGCAAAGTAAAGCAGGCTGAGGGGGATGCACGCGACAGGGGAGGATGCACACAACTTCAAGTATAACAGTCTTTTTAATGTTTATTTCTTAAATCAATAGTTCACATGAAAATAAGCAACTTTGAAATATATCTAATCAGACAAATCTGCTTCTTTCTCTGCCAGAATTCATCAGTCATAATCAAAATTCTCAATTTTGAAGTAAAATCTGTATTCCGTGAAGACTTTCCCATTACTGGGATATGAGATGGCAGCTGTTTCTGAAGATATTCTATGTAGAGGAGGGAGGAGCTAGGGCATACAAAGGAGCTTCAAGCAGAGGAAGGAGCTATGGGGAGGGGAGGAGCTAGAGGCAGTGGGAGGAGCTAGAAGCAGAACTCCTCCCCCTCCTTCCACTTCTATCTACCTAGAATCTCATAAGTAACAACTGTCATCTCCTTTCTCAGTAATGAGAAAGTCTTCACTGTGTGCAAATTTAACCTCAAGAGACTGTTGATAAGAACTGATCAATTCTGGCAAAGCAAGAAGCAAATTTGTCTTATGAGATAAATGACAAAGTTGCTTATTTTTATGTGAACTATTGATTTATGAAAAACTAAATAAAACAATGGCTGTGAATTAAAGGCGATGTATGGAGGATCACACAGTGGGCTATAAAGGTATGCTTATTACGTTTTGTGGTCTAAATATGCCATTCGCATCAACTTACATTGGTGCAAATTGAATTTCACTGATAAATTTGCCTTTTTTCTGAATTCGAAACTTGGCCCTTGGTACTTGATCTGTACTTATGACCTTTCCTGTGGAATCTTAATAGAATATCCATATAATTACTGTACATATCCCTATTAATTTGTGTTTCTTGCTTGGTTGAAACTATCAGGGTACCATTACACGTTGCAACATTGCATGCAATTTCACTGGCAATTTTCTGGTTGCAGTGAAATCATGGACACATTGTTCCATTTTTACACAGCAACAAGATAGAACAATGTGTCCATGATTTCACTGCAACCAGCAAATTGCCAGTGAAATTGCATGCAATGTTGCAACGTGTAGCGGTACCCTGAGACATCTTGACCAATTTTGACACAAGACAACCCAAGACAATCACAACCCGCAATCATAACTTCAACATTTTCTGCCTGTCTGATATGACGGCATAGCAACAGCTATATTCTCCTTTTCGCATAGTTGTAAGATATCTACATCTAATAGCAGTGTCAATAACTCACGCTATACACTTACTATAACTACTGTATAATTGAAATGAAGAGTTAATACGTATATCAAAGAAAAAGCATACTGGGCAGCAAGCTAAACAAAAGCTACTGTATATTATTACTCAAATACAAAAGTAAATCCTGACAGTAGAAAATATCAATTCTGTTGCTTTTGCAGAGTAAGAAATGTGTTCCGTATAAAAAAGCCTATTCAGCACCACTGACAGTTCCTATCTGGTTCACTTGAGACCAGTGGCCATGCTTTCTGCACATATCCCAATTCCCTAATCTAATCTAACTCTGTGGGGTTTATGGGGGTTCATTTACGCAGCAGAAGCTGTACTATAATTGTCACATGTGCCAGCAGTGCTTTGTGCCATCTGGGTATAAAAAAGAGGAGATCCTACTACCAGAGAGAAAGATCTTTATTCCATTACCAAGGTAATATAAAATAAGAGCGGCAGCAGAGCAATTGCAGGCTGAGAAATAGCCAGCTATGTAGTTATAGTGAAATGTCAAAGTATAATGAAACAGGGGAACTGTACGGCTTTATGATATGAGCTGAGTTACAAGCAGGTGGCAGCAGTAAATATGTATATAAATAACAATATGAGGACATGTCAGAACTATACCTCATCTCTTACAGCAAGTCTTCCAGGAAATGGCACTTGAAACTTTTTACAACTTTACTTTTATATTAGCATTTGTAGTATGGAACATCTTACTTGTTAGGAAAGTGGATTTCTTGGCTGGTTTTATAGAAAATATGGCTCTGGACAATGAGCTTTTCTTCCCCTCTATTTGCACTACAATAATGCCATAATAAAACCTGTACAATGGCCTACTATACTTCCAAATACTGAAAAGAAAAAAAGAGTAAACATCCCAATCTGTACTGACAGAAGTGAACTCTGCCATAAAGTGCACATGTGCCCTCCACTTGCTGATCAACAGGAAAATGCAAAATATAAAGTGTAAAATTGCCAGAAAGTTCTCGATGAACATGGCGTCCATAATAAAACCCCTAAACCTATGGTAATAGCATATTACGCATTCCAAGCACATACTTTGCTCTTAAGGCCCCATTACACGCTACAAAATCATTAACGATATTGTTGCAACGTCACCAGTTGGTAACGTTGCAGCGATGTCGAAACAATATCGTAGCATGTGACAAGTATCAACGATAAGTTTGTTGATCATTGAAGAATGGACTGGACAAAAATTTTATTATTGGTCTCCCGCTGGGCAGCCAGTATAGGTCGTGTGACATCGAGAGAACCAACAATAAACGACCTCCCAGTGCTGCACAGCAAGCACTGGGAGCAGGTAACCAGGGTAAACATCGGGTAACTAAGCGTAGCACTCTGCTTAGTTACCCACTGTTTACCCTGGTTCCAGCATTCTCACTGGTCCTGATCGCTAGTGAGTCTTCCTGTTTGACAGCTCACCAGCGATCAGATAGCGATGTCCCAGTGATCCCGGCCATGTCGGATCGTTGGTCAGATGCTGGGACATCGTAGCGTGTATCGGGGCCTTTAGTCATAAATAAAACCAGTATCAAATTAGTGTTTGTAACATGTATATAAGTGTGTTTATTTGATACTGGTGCTATCTATGACTAAGAGTGCAGCTTGAAATGCATAAAATACTATAATCTCATGTTAGGGTTTCCATTATGGACACCGATAAACAATGAAGTTATATTTTTATCTACCACTTTGTGCCAATTTTCCTTTTCTGTTACTTGATTACAGTTGCACTGCAAATAGTAATCAAAACTAACTATCATAATGCCACCATGAAAAGACTTACATAATCTCAAAGACAGTGTCCAAACACCGAACAGAATGCTAATAGCCGAGGTGCCAAGTTTGTGGTATCTTTCTCCAGATTACCCACTCATGGCTGCTATTACTCATCGTGCTGTTATACATGAGCAGGCATATATATATATATATATATATATATAATATATATATATCACATATATACCATACATACATTGCATCACTGACCTTGTGATTCATTCATTTTGTGAATATTTATAGCTTCAGGGTTTTACCTGCAGTCCAAAGTTTTGTTGGCGTTATTTAGCAGTATTTCTACTTTTGTCCGTCAGTTTAGCTAGCAATAAAACAATAAAGCCAAGCTAAAGCACCATTTGGCAATGCCAGCTGAGCTCAAATACTCTTATGCCACCTGTCTATTGCAGCACTTGCTAAGTGAACACAGCCAGAGAATATTTTGTTCACTGCTGCTTCTAAGTGTTCTACCTCTGTAACCCGCACAACACACGCTCTCACAACTGGAAGTAGAGGGCAAACTAGATGACAGCATGGATGTGTTATTGATGATGCTCTGCCATGGTTCATGTTCAACATGTGCACAGTTCTTAAGATGCATGTTAGGATATATCAGTGTTTTCATAGTTGATGGCTTTATCTAGTGTAAATATACTGTATTGTTGTATATATGTATTTCATCTACTGATGAATAAGCACTCCATGCTCAGGAATGTGGTACTCATAACAAACAGTCAGATGCTCGAATTGGCTTGAACTAGGGTATCAAGTATAATGAAAGTCAATGGGGAACTCATGTATTTTTCTGGAAGATCTTCAGGAAAAATGCTTGCATTTTCCATTGACTTCTCGGATTATGATGTCAAGCCTGTCTGAGTATTTGACTGCTCATTCCAAGTACTGAGCACCTGAGCATGGTAGTGCTCGCTTATCACTAGTTTCATCTAATGCAACATAAGCATCAAACGTAGATGAGATACCATTGGTATGCTTTGTTTTGTTCAATAGTTTAGTAGTTAATTTAAATAAATAAATGCATAGAGCCACCCAATACAAGTCAGTCGGTGACATTATACACAAGATAAGTTATAATAAATTTTATATACTTATGTCATTCTATGCAGATGTCTGGGGCAGGAGATTACATCAATATTTTACTACATTGAAATGTGGACCTTGTGCTAGTTTCTAGGATTGGTCGTCGGAGGTCGTATAATTGCAGTTAAAGGGATGGTCCAGTACTTTACAATGATAGCCAACTTTTAGGATAGTTCATCAATATCTGACATGGGTGTGACTCAGCTGCACTCTGTGGTAGTCAATTGTGCTCAGTTGTGGAGCGGAACTACACAGCTTTGTCAACTGCATAGCTGCTGTGCCATCGGCAAGCACATAGAACATCTTAATTGCAGGGGTGCTAGGTTTTCGTACCCCCACCGATCAGATATAATGACCTATCATAAGGTTAAGCCATCTGTATTAAAGTCCTGGGCAACCGCATTAAAATAGTAATAAAGAATATACCTTAATACCTTGTGGCAAGAATCTGTAGATCTAGATGTTAGTGTACCTTAAATATACAATATTTATGAAGGTTTCTTGATTTTTCCCATATTATAAATGTTATGGGGTAAGATAGATTGGGTTTGTTGAACTTTTAGGTACCCAGTTTTTTGTTCTCACTAAATATAAGCCACCTGCAGGGGTATTGGAGAGTAATTTACCATTTTTCATTAGCATAATGTGCATTTGTATAGGGCTTCAGGAGGAATACTGCTGGTAGAACACATTTCTGGTCTGTGTTTATGGTCACTGTAAATTAACAGTGGCTTTAATAAAGTTTTTGTTTTGCAATCACCAATCATTTATTTAGCAAATTTCCCATTGATGACTTGTGTAGGACAAGGGTGGGGAACTCCAGGCTTCAAGGGCCACCAATAGTGCATGTTTTCAGGATTTCCTTAAGCCCCCATCACACTAAGTGAGATCGCTAGCGAGATTGCTGCTGAGTCACACAACGACCTCAACAGCAATCTCACTATGTTTGACACTTAGCAGCGATCAGGCCTCTGCTGTGAGATCGCTGATTGTTACAAGCCATTCAGAACCTTTGTTTGTCGTTAAACACCTGCTGGGCATGCTGCATCGCTGTGTTTGACAGGGACAACGACCAACGATCTCAATACTACGACCGAGAGTGACATATTCCCAATGACCGCTAGATCGCTGCTGCGTCGCTGGTGAGATCTGACTGTTTGACATCTCATTAGCCACCACGTAGCGACGTACAGCGATCCCGGCCAGGTCATATCGCTGTCAGGATCACTGGAGCGTCGCTCAAGTGTGACGGTACCCTTAGTAATGCACAGGTGATAATATTATCACCTGCACTGGTGATGATTCCAATCCCTGTGGAATGCTAAGGAAATTCTGAAAAGATCTGTTGGCGGCCATGGAGTTCCCCACTCCTGGTGTACTATCTCATAGACCTTGTGTACATATAGGAAAACATGAAAATGATAAACCCAACATTCTGCCTAGTTATGACTGATAACAACTTCATCCAGATATACATCACTGATTTGTAGAACACATTTTAATGTAATATGTTCCAAATTGTCACATTTCTTTTATTTCAGTCTCTAGCTTTCTTCATTCTTCAATAAACACTCATCGAGAAATCCCACAAAGTAGCCCTGGACAAACATGTGGTAATAGTCTAATTACATCACTGCTCAGAGCAATGTAGAATTTCTAGTGATAGCCAAATTGCTTTCTGTTTTTCACACAGCCCAGCAGCTTTGTTACACAATGGCATAAACAGCATTGAAAGCCGCACTTTATGAATCTATTTGAGCCGCTCACATTTCTCTACATGCCACTTTGAAGGTAATTTGTAAGTGAATGCTGAACAAAAGTAGTATGTAATACAAAATTTACCTAATCGGCACGCACAAATGCCTCCTTCATTTAAATAATTTGTAATTACATTGACTTGAGGAAGCCGTCTGTAGACGTTCTCTAATTTAGTTCCCACTGAATAATCTTGAGCTGCAGAAGTTCAACTGCTCAGATATAAGTTTATTAAAACAACAATTTAGATGGCTGCCAATGATGACACCACAATATCCAGTTTTCTACACTTGATACATTTATTTTTCCTTTTTCAGAAAATAAACATGATTAAACCTTACAGTTTAATTCATTTCCAAATCAACAGCTGTATTTGCATGAAATTTGTATTCTACAATGGCAGAGTTTTGTATAATATAGCAATCTGCTGACGGGTACTTGTATTTACTCAAAACATTGTCAAAGACAATTGTGTGTGTGTATATGTGTGTGTGTTGTAAGTTAGAGTGTATGTATGTTTGTGTTATGTGTGCTTGAGTTTGTGTGTATGGGTACCGTCACACCAGCGATCCCGACAGCGATACAACCTGGTAGGGATCGCTGGTGCGTCGCTGTCGGGATCGCTGGTGAGATGTCAAACAGTCAAATCTCACAAGCGACGTAACAATGATCCGGAATGACACGGAGGTCGTTGGGACCCTGTTTGTCAGACCTGTAGTATTGAGGTCGTTGGCCGTTGTCCCTGTCAAACACAGTGATGCATGCTGCCCAGTGGGACCCCAATGATCCAAAAATGGTCCAGGCGACTCTGACACGACCAGCGACCTTACAGCAGGGGCCTGGTCGCTGCTAAGTGTCAAACATAGCGAGATCGCTGGGAGTTGTTGCGTCACCAAACTTTTGACTTAGCAGCGATCTCGCTAGCGATCTTGCTTAGTGTGACGGGGTTTATGGATAGGGCCAGATTAGCGTTCAGCCCTCAGCCTGCCAAATCTGTTAAAAACTTAGCCTTTGGCAGGCTGAACGCATAGCATTAACGGTATGTAACACTATGCGCCGCCTGCCTATACATTCCTATGGTAACCTGATCCTTACCGCACCCGCCGGCTCCACAGAGAATCCCCGGATATGCTCTATTGCAGAGCGCACAGGAAATGCAGTTTAAAGCGTTTTCCTGTGTGCTCTGCAATAGCAAATATCCAGGTATTGTCTGTGGAGCCAGCGGATGCGCGATTCTGCAGATATCCATAGCAATGCACAGGCAGGCAGCGCATAGTGTTACATGCTGTAATGCTATGCGCTAAGCCTGCCAGAAACTAAGTTTTAAAGGGATCCGGCAGGCTGAGGGTTGATGCAAGTCTGACCATAGCCTATATGTGTATGTATATTTATGTGTGTGTGCTTGAGGTCCTGTGTTAGCTTGTGTTTATATGTGTATGTACTTTTAAGTATGTGTGTGTTTGAGTTTGTGTGTGTTTTTTTTTGTGTGTATGTGTATGTATGTTTATGGAGTGTGCTTAAGTTTTTGTGTGAGTTTGTGTGTATATGTGTATGGCCTAGTTCACATCCAAGGCCAGGGTCACACATACCATCCGTCTTTGGCTAAATCCATTTTTGGGAAATTGACACTTTTTTCAAAGTCCAAACGGTATCCATTACACATTTATGTGCTTTTTGGGGGGAAGGGGGACCGTTACAAAAACGCATGCGTTCTTTTAACATGGGGCCCTATGGGAAATGCAGCTGTAACCATGGACATTAGCACCATGTGTATGAGCGTTTCCGTGCGTTTTGATAAGCGGGCCTAGGAGCTGCTGTAATGACTAGTTACCACATACACACGGGTAAAGGTACGTGTCTGCCGTAAATGCGGCCGCACACACGCACCTGCGCTTCTCTGCAAAAATCTAAGTATTACTGAGAGCGCAGGTGTGTGGACAAGGCCTGTGTTAGCCTCTTCTTTAGTCAGGGTATTTTATCCCTAAAGTAAAAAGGCTGATACCTTTCACAAATTCCTCTCAATGGCCATGTCCACACACCTCCGCTGTAAGTATTTAGTGGTTCTCTGCTAAATACTTAGGTATTTTCAGAGAAGCGGAGGTGCGTGTGCGCCGTTGCTTTCTGCAGACGCAGCCCATGGTTACCCGATGTGTATTGTGGTAACCATTTCACACTGCCTAGTGTCTGCTTTCCCAGAGCAGACAGGGATACGCTGCTAGCAGCGTTTCCCTGCCTGCTCGGCTTAAGCGGATATTAGGCAGCCTGCTGTGGGAAATGGTTACCACGATACACATCGGGTAACCATGGGCTGCGTCTGCAGAAAGCGGTTGCGCACACGCACCTCCGTTTCTCTAAAAAAAACTAAGTATTTAGCGGAGAACCACTAATTACTTACAGCGGAGGCGTGTGGACATGGCCATTGAAAGCTATGTAGATTTTGGAATTCTGTCAGCAAATGTATTAATATTTAGGTTTGATGTACAGAGAAATTCTTTTAATAGGGAGTCTGTCCTCTCTAGAAAGGCTATTTCGCTTTTCCTGATTTATGGCTTATTGGACCAGCGGCTACAGGGGGAAAATGAAGGCTTATTTTCCCTGCAGCCGCTTGTTTGCAATCTTGCAGATGGTGCAGGGAGATGTAACAGCCTCAGCTTTCTATTCAGGGAAAACTCTAAACACTTACTGCAGATTACAACAACATTTGCCATTAAATAGAGTTTCTGGACTTGACCATATCTCTTTAAGTGGGAGGGCCACGTCACACACACAGATATCTTTGCAGATATTGTTCACAGATCTCTGGTTGCAGTGAAATCATGGACACATTAATCCATTTTGTGGCTGTGTACAAATGGAACAATTTGTTCATGATTTCACTGCAACCAGAGATCTGCAAACAATCTCTGCACAGATATCTGTGTGTGTGACGTGGCCCTTAAAGAGATCTGACATGGAACCGATAAAGAGATGTGTTGGCTAAACAGATATTCATAGAAATGTATAGTTACCGTATATACTCGCGTATAAGCCTAGTTTTTCAGCCCAAAAATTGGGCTGAAAAGTCCCCCCTCGGCTTATACGCGAGTCACTGTATACTGTATACATTGTATACAGTATACAGTCACCCCCCATCAGTATACAGGCCCCCCCCTTACTGGCCGCAATCCTGTAAAAGAATACATTTGTATACTAATCCCTCCGCTGTCCCGCTGCCGCTGTCCCGCCGCCGCCATCGCGCTCCTCCGGTTTCATCTGTCTTCTTCTGGCTTCCTCCGGTGGGCGCAGGCAATGATGTCATTGTCTGCGCACCAGAGGAGGAAGCCGGAAGACGCTGGATGAAGCCGGAGGAGCGCGATGGCGGCGGCGGGACAGCGGCAGCGGGACAGCGGAGGGATAAGTATACTAATGTATTCTCTTACAGGATTGCGGCCAGTAAGGGGGGGGGCCTGTATACTGATGGGTGGGGCCTGTATATAATACTGGGGCTGCTGCTGTATACTACCAATGGGGCTGCTGCTGTATACTAGCACTGGGGCTGCTGTATACTACCACTGGGGCTGCTGTATATAGCTCTGGGGCTTCTGTATACTACCACTGGGGCTGCTGTATACTACCACTGGGGCTTTCTGTATACTACCACTGGGGCTGCTGCTGTATTTACCACTGGGGCTGCTGCTGTATTTACCACTGGGGCTGCTGCTGTATACTACCACTGGGGCTGCTGTATATACCTCTGGGGCTGCTGTATACTACCACTGGGGCTGCTGCTGTATATACCACTGAGGCTGCTGCTGTATACTACCACTGGGGAGGCTGCTGTATACCACACTGCTGGGGGCTGTATACTTGTGCTGGGGTCCACCCTCGGCTTATGCACGAGTCAATAGGTTTTCCCAGGTTTTGGGGGCAAAAGTAGGGGGGTCGGCTTATACACGGGTCGGCTTATACACGAGTATATACGGTAATTTACTTTTAAAGGCAAGAAGAGCCACAATGTCATTGTTAAGTATTTTGTTTAATTGAAAAAGCTTTTTATTGGTTGCCTTTGACAAGTTTTGTGACTCTAAAAATGAATAGTGAAATTGTGAAAATTTGTAAGGTCAGAATATGTCAAACGCGATTTTGAAAAAAATAAATTCTGCATTGGAGTCATTTTACTCAAAATTAATAATATTTATTGGCCCTAATTATAATAATCTTTTATTTTTAATGCACACTAACCAATGAATTAACCATGATGCTTGTATAAATGTATCACTAAACACTGACTAATAAAAGGAAAAAAATGTAACACATGTAAGAGCTACATTGTACAACCTTACAATGTTTCGGAAACCTTCTCAAAGTGCTCACCGCAGGACTCCAGCCGACATTCAGATCTAGTGCTGGCAAATCACAGGAACCCTGCTATGACATTAGCAGTCTGTGGAAAACATTACCACTGGATTTCTAGGACAGATAAAGAAGGATTAGAGTCCAAATCTACACTGCAGCTATACGTGGCGTGAGATTTTTGTTTTTCTCCATTAAAGTTAGGCAAAACAATAATTTGATCCTCGCTATAGGCATTAATAGGTGAATTTTTGAACTATGGAGATATAATACTCCCTATCTCTATCTAAAAAAAATAATAATAAAAATTAAGAAGATAAAATAAATATCAGGGAAATCTCAAAAAAATCGTGAAGAAAAAATAAACAGGTCGTAGCGTTCTCTGTTTCCAGTGGATTCCCAATAATCAGATAAAAATCTTTGTTAAAAAAAATAAAATAAATATAATGAGTTTTGGCTAAAAATAAGCCTTCTTCAGGTTATAGGGTGTGTGCGTCTTGGGCGCAGCTCCTCCGAACCTGAGGGAAGCCGCGGGTGGCCGCAGGGAGACCGCAGCCACCCTGTACTCACCATGTGCAGGGCGGCTTCTCCCTGCAGTCACCCGATGGGAGCCGCTTCCAACTCTGCAGCATGAAATAAACATGCTGCGGAGGAGCGGACTCCTGGCATCCCGCACCGCAGCTCCAAACACCCTGCGGGCAGATTACGCATAGTGAGGATGGGATTTCTTGAAATACCATCCACTATGCTAGTACTGTACTATGCAGCATTTTGGATGCAGCGGCAAGATACTGCGTCCAAAATGCTGCGTACACTGATCGTGTGCACGCACCCTAAATGGAGAGCACTACCACCGGTTAATTTTTTTCTGCCATCTCCTCTGTTCAGATCCCCACTGGAGGATTTCTTACCACCGCACTTTGTTTATCCAGCTCCTGGTAATGATTTTATTACATGCTTGTATTTACTACTCCTTTGCACACCTTTGCTACTTTATACACTACTTACTACAATCAGATAGAAAACCGCACTATCATTTTTCCTTTTTAGAGAGATTTCCAAAATTAAATTATAATCTGGTAATTGATGCATTTTCAGTATCTTGCAATTTATGGCAAACTTAATAATGCAATTATCAACCTGAGTGAGTGGAGCATAAAGTTAAGCTTCCTCGATGAGTTGTTGGCGAGCTTTTGACACTAGATGTTTTCGCTGAGTCTTACATTTCCGTCAAATCAGTTGGGATTCACAGAAAGTTGATTTTCTTTGACTGGTATACTGACCTTACATACATTTTGGAAATTTGCAACATTTCCACTTTTCTTATGGTTGTATTAAGTTTTTTGTGCAGATTTTCCCTATAAAATTACATTAGATGCTGAAAAGTTGCGCATGCGTCATTACTGTGTTTCTGCTATGAAAACGCCCTAAGGACACATGTAAACCTCCCATAACTGTATCAATAAATGTTTCTCAAAGCCAAATACCAGCAAGTATAAAAACAAAGTAGCCTATCTTAAAAGAACTCATACCAACAAGAGACAAAACGCTAACATCAAAAATGTGTTAACGGTTAAAATTACAAAAATGTAGTAAAAAAATTCAAATTACATAAATGTTTAGTTTTGATTTTATAGCCTAAATTCATTATAATTTTTTGTTATTATTATAAAGTCTTTGAAACTGTTCTTCCCTTGGTCTTACAAAATAGAATGATCTTTGTCTTTCCCCTCCCCAAATTGCCTTATACATCCCCTATTCTTCCTTCATTCATTTTCCTTCCCTTGTTTTTCCTCCACCCTTTTCTCTACTTCGTCCTTTACTCCTTGCCCCCTCCCCACATCTCCTTGCCTACATTATATACCCTTGTCCCTCCTCTTCTCACTTTCCCCTAGGCCTTTTCCTGGTTAATCCTCACCCCCTTCTTCCCTTTTCTATCTTGATTCTCATATTTAGAACTGATCACACATGTAGTGATGTTTTTTCTTTCACCCCACCATTATTGAAAATTCCCCTAATAAAGATATATAAACAAACAAAAATGACCATATTTAGCTAGTAAATGCAGAAACCCACGAAATATTAATTGTGGGAGCTTAGCCTTAGGCAATTCCACAGTCCAGAATCTGAAAGGTACATCATATACCTTGAAAAAAACTAAAATGTGATTTTATCATAGTCTTAAATGATAACGTTGTGACTCCTGCTGGTCAACACAATTAGGTGCATGAAAAATATTTAAGCAATATTGCAAAAAATCACCCTTATTGCCCAGGGGCATAGCAGTTTTCTCTCTCTATTTATTACTTTGCTTATCAGATATAGATTTAATACTGTGGAAGAATAACTTGAACAAAAAGTGAATTTTTCTAAAAACATCATAGGTATTTCCCGATAATGTCCTTCCGCGCACACATTACCTTGGGTGAAGTATTCCTTTGAATGTTCTGCTTAATTCCCACTACACAAACTGCGGGTTGATAAACATCTTACCTAGTGCTGTAAGAAGATATAGCAGAACATTATCTGTTCAGATTAAGATAAACCACTTTTTTCATAAAGTCTGTTTGCCTAGTGGGTTGAAGAACATGACAATAAATAGCAGGAGATGCAGAGTAAATCACCTCTCATGCTCTGTAATGTAAATATGAGGGCTAAAAAAAGCAAAGAAGCTGCAAAAATATAAAAGATTAAAGAAAAAAAACAAACAAAGAGGGAATTAACAATTGTGTTGGTGCCTTAAAACAAACTTATGGAAGCACAATGATCCGCTAAGGTACACAGTGAAGTGAAACCTCAGGACACCTGCAAATAAATACTAGATTTCCTATGACAGATTTCCATTTCTTTGCTAAAAGGGTTGTCCAGGACTTTAAAGGGTTTGTCCAATCTTAAGGATAATTCTGCAGTCACTCTATATGACTGCAGACTTATAAATCCTTCTAGCACCCGCACTGTGCGCTGCAATAATTTGCCAGTTTCTAAACCAAGAAACTGCAACAATTTGACTAGTCAACAGGGCTCGCTTCAATACAAGTGTATGAGTAGGCATGTCTGACTAGTAGGTTCAGCCGGCTGGTGGGCTCGGCCTTGCTCCATACACTTGTATGGAGCAAGGCTGTGTCTGCTAGTCGGGTTCTGGCTGAGAACATGTATATTGCATAATTGTGGGCTGTTCCCATCTTAAGAAAACAGACAACAACTTAGACTTTCTGCACAATTATGATTTTAGACTGGACAACCACTTTAACATTGGTAACCTGGGAGGGTCATGAATGTCTGATCGTTGGGGGCGTGACACTTAGCACCATTGCTAATCAAATGATCCTGATGTGGTTGGCAGCTGGAACTGTTCATTTGCAGAGCTGCACAGCACAACATTAATAAACTAGAGGCAGATGCCAGATACATCATATCTGCTCTCTATTGATTCAAAAAAGGGATGGATATGCAATACCAACCCACAGCCACTATACAGTTGACAGAGCTCCGCAACTGAGCAGTTCCTGGCACTTGGATCCAATTCAAATAGCTTGTTCTCATCCACAAAGCTCTTCACAGTGCAGCACCGTCCCTACATCTCCTTCTTCATTGTCTATCACCCCACCCCTCGCTACGTTCTACAAATGCAACACACAAAAGATAAAAGCGCTTCCACAGGGAGAACCTGGTGGTCTAATGGGGGCAAGTTATAAGGTGACAGAGGCATTGCCTCTCACTTGTAAAATGCAGCAAATGGCTCAGGGAACTTCCGGGCATCGGCTCCTCTCTGACACAGCTAACACTGGCTTCCTGGTCCACTCCTGGATTGCTCTGATTGGATGGATCACAGTCATGTGACTCACGAGTTACTGGTCACAGGGTCTGACTTCACCACAGGTCCTATCAGTTCAGAGCTGCTTTGCTACAAATATATGTGCCTCCCTGTAGCTTCCAGTAACATCACACCCAGGATGGGTGGTTTGTGCAAGATTAAGGAAAGAGAAGATTACTGGCTAGGAGTGCTGGGGAGCACAAATAAGGAGATTACTTATGGGTTAACACGTTTATTTAGCACAACGCGTTTCCACAGCGGATTTTTGTCTTCCTCAGGTGGATTTTCCTGAGGAAGACAACAATCCGTTGTAGAAATGTGTTGTGGTTAATAAATGTGTTAACCCATAAGTAATCTCCTTATTTGGGCTCCCCAGCGCTCCTAGCCAGTAATCTTCTCTTTCTTTAATCTACTTTCTACAAATGACCTTCGACTAACATCTGAACTAATCCTAGATCTCTCACCTCCCTACCCCAAGACTTCACGACTGCACCAATTCTCTGGAATGCTCTACCCAAAAATCAGGATATCACAACTTGCATAGCTTAGACAATCCCTTAAAAACACATCTTTGTAAGCGACTATCAAGCTTCTACACAGATTGTCCTGGTGACCATTCATGTAAATTTATTTCTATCCCACTTCCTCAAATGCTGGACCATATGTAATAATCCTTTGTACTGTGGTACCCCTATTTCTTGTAGATTGTAAGTTGTCTAGCAGTGTCACATTTTATTTTTGCTTTAATATTGTATGTTACTTTACATTATTATCTTGTAGTGCATTGGATTTTTTATTGACTGTCTACTTTAATTACTTACTGCATTGTATATATTTTTATTTTTACTGTGAACCTAGTTGTATACAAACACTGTATTGTAAAGCGCTGCTGAATTTGTTGGCGCTATATAAATAAAGATTTATTATTATTATTACTTGGGACAGCTGATTAACAATGATGGTGAGTGTTACACTCCCACTGATCAGTTATTAATTACCTTTCCTAAGGATAGCCATTAATATAAAAGCTCTGGACAACCTCTTTAAGTTCCACTATATATTGTATTGTACTTACTGATCATTTTCTTTTGGAGCATCTCCCTTGGGGTATGTACTCAAGACTCCATTTGGGTGTGTACTTAAGGCAGTAAAACAGGAAATTGCAAGGCATGTAGTTTAATTTATGGACTGTATGATGTAAAGTATTTTGTAGCCTTAATGCTGATGGACATGCAACTGCATTTTCCTGCAGACCCTCCTTCTGGCCTTTGTTAATATTGGGCCCCAGGTTTACGTTTTTGATTGGTATTGATTGTCTATCTGGGCAGTACGGTGGCTCACTTGTTAGCATTGTAACCTTGCTGTCTTGTGTTCAAATCCCATCAATAACAATATCCGCAAACAGCTTGTATGTAGTGATGAGCGAGTGTAATCGTTACTATTGGCTATTCACACAAATAGTATTGTATTGTCCATACTCATTACTTGGTGAGTATCACTGGTGCTCATGAGTGATTGTCGATTATTATCACTCTGACACAAGTTGACAGCTCCCTTCACTACATAATGTGAGGGTGTGAGGGTAGATTGAATATTAGGCTCTCTGGGGGGCACAGCAAGGTGTTTTATGCAGTTCAAATGTGAAAAAGCCCACCTCCAGACCTGTTATAGCCGGATGTTTGTGGGCGGGGCCAATCACTCATTGACTAACATCAGACTCACTATTCGGATGAATATGCGAGTGTTAAAAAGTTCTTGTAACGAGTATAGCGAGTGTGCATATTACGCCACTTGCTCATCACTACTTGTATGTTCTCTTTTTGTTTGCGTGGGTTTCCTCCGCTACTCAAGTTTACTCCTACACTCTAAAGACATAACTAATTGATGATTTTTATTATGAGCCAATTGGGGACAGTGATGATAATGTCTGAAAAATGCATTAGAATATAATGGAGGACTTAGTGATGAATATGACACTACTGTAGAGTTTGGCTTTTCATGAATCGCAGAGTAGCCTCATATATCTGATAGTATAGGCTTTCATTATTTTTTAGAAAAGTCTGTGTTTCTAAGCAAAAATAAATATTGAAAATGCGTCACCCCTTATGCAAATGAGATTCGGATTTTGCTTTGTATTTTTATTAGAACAGTATGTTCTTTGGTATTTGTGGTAGATTGAGCTGAGAACACAGTGACAGCCTGGAGTTATAATTTCTTTGGTTTTATTGGCTTGTGTGTGAACTCTAACATTGTTTTAATGTAGTTTTTATAATACATGTATACGGCTAATAATTGAACTCTGCCTAGCTGAAAAATAATGCTGTAATTCACTGAATTGACATCAGGAATAGCCTATAATTCACTGCTGTGATGTCACACCCTTGAGTTATAGCATGCTATATCACAGAGGAAAGAGAAAGTGGTGATGAAGGAGGCAGCGTACAATACACTCAGATGCATTGCACTATAAAGAAAAGAAGGAGATCACTGTAAATCAACCGGCAGGACAATTCTGTAAGTACCACTGGCATTCTAAACATTTGGGTGTAAAACAAACTAATGTTCTGCACCATGCACAATACAATCGGAAGGATGAAATGTGTTAAATTTGCTCTTTGATAAGTAAACAAGATAAAACTAAATAATTGCTTCAGCAGGATGAAATGCAAATAACACGGTATAAGTAGCAACAAATGTACCGTAAAATCAATCACGGAGATTTAGGGTTAAAAGTTTAGTCATCAGCAAAGATTTTTACACATTCCAAATTATTGCTATTATGACAATTCATTTCATAGCACCTTTAACCTATAGAGTGCTCTATATTCAATAGAAGGGGATTAAAATACATAAAAAAGGGACACACAAGAAGAAAGAATTAACAGCATGAGATTTCAGAGCAAGAATCTGGACTGGAAAGAAAGAGGGTCCTTGTCAAAAAGGGGTACAATACATGGGAGAAGGAGATAGAGGGCAAAAATATACACTGTGTGCAGAATTATTAGGCAAGTTGTATTGTAGAAGTTTATTTTAATTATCGATCAACAACTATGTTCTCAATCAACCCAAAAGACTCAAATATCAAAGCTTAATATTTTTGGAAGTTGGAGTGTTTTTTTTTTAGATTTGGCTATCTTAGGTGGAGATCTGTTTGTGCAGGTAACTATTACTGTGCAGAATTATTAGGCAACTTAATAAAAACCAAATGTATTCCCATCTCACTTGTTTATTTTCTCCAGGTAAACCAATATAACTGCACAAAATTTAGAAATATACATTTTTGAAATGCAAAAACAAAACCCCCAAAAATGAGTGGCCAATATAGCCACCTTACAGCCACCTTTCTTTATGATGACACTCAACAGCCTTCCATCCATAGATTCTGTCAGTTGCTTGATCTGTTTACGAACAACTTTGCGTGCAGCAGCCACCACAGCCTCCCAGACGCTGTTCTGAGGGTGTACTGTTTTCCCTCCCTGTAGATCTCACATTTTAAGAAGGACCACAGGTTCTCTATGGGGTTCATATCAGGTGAACAACCGGGCCATGTCATTATTTTTTCTTCTTTTAGACCTTTACTGGCCAGCCACGCTGTGGAATAGTTGATGCATGTGACGGAGCATTGTCCTGCATGGAAATCATGTTTTTCTTGAACGATACCGACTTCTTCTTGTACCACTGCTTGAAGAAGTTCTCTTCCAGAAACTGGCAGTAGGTCCGGGAGTTGAGCTTCACTCCATCCTCAACCCGAAAAGGTCCCACAAGTTCATGTTTGATGATACCAGCCCATACCAGTACCCCACCTCCACCTTGCTGGCGTCTGCATTGGAGTGGAGCTCTGTACCCTTTACTGATCCAGCCTCTGGCCCATCCATCTGGCCCATCAAGAGTCACTCTCATTTCATCAATCCATAAAACCTTTGAAAAATCAGTCTTAAGATATTTCTTGGCCCAGTCTTGACGTTTTATCTTATGTTTCTTGTTCAAAGGTGGTTGTTTTTCAGCCTTGTTACCTTGGCCATGTCCCTGAGTATCTATAGATAAAAGGAGACACAAGAGGGCAGATGGTGCCTTATCAAAAGGACACTTGATTATAGGTCACAAAGGGGTCCACTCACCTTTTCAGGTTGTGTCACCCACAACCAGTTTGAGGAAACAATCCTTTTGGGAGTACATTTATTAAAGCAGCAGCTCGGACTGTGGAAACCATTCCTGTTTGAACTTCATGTCCCTGAGTATAGCACACCTTGTGCTTTTTGATACTCCAGTAACATTGCAGCTCTGAAATATTACAAAACTAGTGGCAAATGGCATCTTGCCAGCTTCACGCTTGATCTTCCTAAATTCATGGGCAGTTATTTTGTGCCTTTTTTGCCCAACATGCTTCTTGCGACCCTGTTGGCAATTTGCCATGAAACGCTTGATTGTTCGGTGATCACGCTTCAAAAGTTTGACAATTTGAAGACTGCTGCATCCCTCTGCAAGACAATTTTGGACTTTTCAGAGCCAGTCAAATCTCTCTTCTGACCCATTTTGCCTAAGGAAAGGCATTTGCCTAATAATTAAGTGCACCTTATATAGGGTATTGATGTCATTACACCACACCCCTCCTCATTACAGAGATGCACATCACCTGAATTACTTAACTGGTAGATGGCTCTCAAGCCTATACAGCTTGGAATAGGACAACATGTACAAAAAGTATCATGTGATCAAAATACTTATTTGCCTAATAATTTTGCACACACTGTATTGTCTTATGGGGTCATAAAAAAAACTGAAGACACAAACTAAATTTTAGATATAATTTTTAAATGAAAAATGAAGAAATATGGGAGAAATAGATACCTGGTACATCTTTGCTAACGTTTTGTTCTTCAACGAGTTATTGGTTGCTCCTAGCCCATTAAGGGATAATGTCATGAGTCAATAGGAGAGCAACATTTTAAGTTTACTTTATTTATTTTGTGTCAGCAAGGGTTAATGTCTGTTTCTCTTGCTGGCAGCTGCAGTTTACCTCAAGCTGGCAGCCAGGTTGGTTACCACTTCCATTTCCCTTTATACGGTCACATGATACATCACATGTTGCCGGTAATAGAGATTCATTCTGTATTCTTTCCATGGTGAAGAGAGGAGGTGGTTTTTAGTTTTCTGGAGTCCTTTGGAGTAGTCTTGGCTGCAGCTCCTGGTGTTAAATTACAGCTTGCTTGTTGGTAACATTTTGTCTACCCCATCTTTTTTCGTATCCCCACGTTGGATTACATCAGAGGTGGTGGCTAGTGAACCCACCAACCTGGATACTACACAGACCTAGTTGAGGGAACAGAAATGGGATAATGGTGGGGATAACAACCCGTATATGACTGCTGGGGCAGTCAGGGTGAGACACAGGAGAGTGGCAGGTGGAGTCCCGTGCCCTGCACCATATATCCATCCTACTGCACATTTTTGTTGCACCGTGCGCTGGACATCCCACGGTCCAATAGATAAGCAGAAAGGAGCAGTGAGGAAAGAGGAAATAGGTATGAATTAAAGGGATTCTGGGATATAATAGAAAATATCACAGAGTAATGTTGGGTAAAATTGAGTAATGTTGCCAGGAGTGTATGCAGAATTTGAGGATGCATGTAGAAGACATTTTATTTAGGTCAGGCTTAGGCTGCATTCCCATGAGTGTAGATTCTCATGTGTAAGAGAATTGAATCGATTATGCAAACAACATTCTGATTCAAGTTTCATCAGAGTGTCAGCTAAATGTGATCCAATTCTTTCACATGAGAGAATTGTAGCACACTGCAAAAGAAAATGGAGAACAAAAGTTCTCTATCTCCTCCATTCTGTGTCTGTGGAAATAAGACTTGACTTGGATGTTTTGCACTCACCCATAGACTTCAATGGGTGCATGCCATCCAATTTACAGTGCTGAAATTTTTTCTCATATCAAGTCACCATAAGAAAAAATACGCTGATCTTCACTGCCCCAAAGCATAACATTGGAGAAAAGACCAAGTCCAAGTTATATGCTCGACTGTGTGCAGCCATAGAGACAGCAGGCGGCAGTAAAGGTTTAAATGTACTGTATTAGCTAAAGGACAGCTTGGCATTAAGTCCTCACTCATGTGAGAATGATGAAAGTCTAGGGTAAGGTATGTCAGTAAGGAAAAGAAGAGAAAACAGAAAGATGATGAATTTGGTTTTGTCTTGGTTGAGCTTTATGAAATTTGGAGATAAGAATGAGTTAGACAATTTGGAAATCTGAATAATATTGATATAACACGAAGCCAGAGAGGTACAAGAACTTTGGTGTCATCAGTGTAATAGCGGAGCTTAATGCTTTAAGCCCCAGTCACACATAACGATTGCTCCAACGATCCCGACAGCGATAACGACCTGCCGGGATCGCTGGAGCATCGTTACCTGATCGCTGGGGAGCTGTCAAACAGGCAGATCTCCCCAGCGATCAGGCCAAGGGAGCCACCTCCCATATCGCTCCCTGCTTAGCGCTGCGGCAGCGCTAAGCAAGGAGAACGCAGGTAACTATGATAAACAGCGCGTATCCAGGCAGTGCGCGCTGCCTGGATACCCGCTGTTTATCATAGTTACCAGCGTTCTCCATGCTTACAGGCAGTGCTAAGCAGGGAGGACGCTGGTAACCATGGTAAATACCGGGTATCTAGGCAGCGCGCGCTGCCTGGATACCCGGTGTTTACCATAGTAACCAGCCCTGTGAGGTCACAGATCGCTGGTGTCTCGCTGTCACACGCAGCGATGCGTGCTGACCAGCGGGATACCAACGATCAAAAAATGACCCACAGCACTTTGCAACGATCAGCGACCTCACAGCAGGGGCCTGATCGCTGCAAAGTGTCACACAGAACGAGATTGCTGGAGAGATCGTTGTAACGTCACAGTTACAACGATCTCGCTAACAATATCGTTATGTGTGACTCGGGCTTAAGGGTACCTTTACACGCGGCTACATTTCTAGGGTGGCTACAGGTAACTTACTGGTTGCAGTGAAATCATGGAGACAAGGTTCTATCTTGTTGCTGTGTACAAATGGAATAATCTCTCCATGATTTCACTGCAACCAGTAAGTTACCTGTAGCCACCCTAGAAATGTAGCCGGGTGTAAAGGTACCCTTATGGATCTAGTCACTTGGAGTATTAATATATACAATACATTTCTTCCCCAAGAATTAGTGCCATGTTTGTTCATAGGTCGTGTATCATACAGTGGATAGGATAGCCCGAATAATTGGAAACTGCTTAGTTGCTGTACCAGGCACAGTCCATGGTCAAGAACGGTGCGGTTTTTAAAGAATAACAGCTAATTCTTTATCTTCCCTTATACATCGTACATAAGATTACTTTTTATGATCAGATAAAAGTAGTGTGTCCTTAAAAGTAGTGTGTCTATTGACACCATCCCTGACCAGCATCAAAGTCCATCAATAGTGTTTTACTAAAAATCTTTTCCTATTTTTCCAGAATTGCATGTTATATAAATCATTGTGAATGGTGGAATGAAATAATAATTCTGTTGGCTTTTATAGTTAAAAAATATTGTGCTAGCCTTTCTCTCTTTCCACTAGTACATAACTAATGTGGCCATATCCACCTTTTAATATTTAATATTCCATTTACAGGACTACGTGTGAACCAATGCAACACTAAATAATACATATTTTATGGCCATTCTGAATTCTATGGGCTGTCTAGTGGCGTTGCACATGACTCATTATTTGTTTGAACAGGCTGCACCCTGTAGTTTATTGGAATACATGTTGTAGTATGTGTGTCGAGGGAAGAGTATCAATGAAATAGTAAAGGACATAAATAAGTAAGCAAGGTTCCTAGGACTTTCTTTCGAGAGCTCAAATAATGGTAAAAAGGTATGAAACACTGTGAAAAGGTGAATTAGGCTGACACGTTGTTGATCTGTAGGGTAATAAGCAGCAATGTTAGCAAAGAGAACATTAATAATAATATTTTCTTTAAATATTAATTAAAGAATGATACAAGAGAACAAAATGCAAAGTAGACATAAAAATCTTATTAGGAGCACTCACCCATACCAGGCTGAGGCTCCTGCAGTCAACTGTATATGAGGTCTAAATGCTATTCGTGAAAAAAATGGATCACATTCAGACCAATGGTATGCAATGGGTCAATGCAGATGACTGATTTTTGTCGCTGAATGAATCTGTATGTGAAAAAAATCACAGCTTGCACAATTTTTCTCCAGATATTGGATGCAGCTAACCCTTTCACTAATATGGGTGCATAAAAGAAGTCTGGCTAGCCTCTGATTTTAACAGATACAATGCAATTTTGTAGGATAGAAAACGTTAAATGATTAATAACTTCTGCTGTAAAAAGTAGATTGCACATGGATGACAAGGAAAAAAAGCCCCACTTTTCTGGATGAAAAGTGAACCAATTTTTTTCTATGTGCTTGTGTGACCCTTGCCTCACACTGACATATTGGAAGAGGAAAATCAAAGAGAAAAAATGAAATATTAAATGATATATCCAAGATTAAAAGAAACAATTGTGCCTAAGCACTAGCAGGCAGGTAGTTACTACCTACCTGACTATTGTGCTCGCCACTGTTCACTGCCAGCATGGAGCTACTAATGACAGTGATACAATGGCTTCATAAACAGAGTGTGGGCTTCTTTTCTACTCTGCTCTGTATAAGGGGTGGGACAGTCGATGTCATGCTTATTGAGAGCAGGCTCCTTGCTACCTAAAAAGAGGAGCCGGCCGTCAGTAATTATGACGTCGGCTGTGACACTCATCAGTAGAGTAGAGAAGCCGCCTCTATGGAAACATGATGTCAGCAGAAACCTAGAATCACCAGCAGGGGCAGTCTTAGACCCTTTGTGTTGTCGATGAATGGCACCAGGCAAAACAGGCAAGTAGAGAGCAACTATCAGCCTGTTAGCACTTAGGCAATTTTTAAAAAATCCCAGATATACCCTTTAAGAACAGTGCACTTACTGTTTGTGAGTGGCACATTTTTACCACTCACAAAAATCCAAGGTGCATATTCCCCTTTGTCTAGGTATCTGCTTCAATTCACATAGAAGTTTCCATTATCAAGATCTTGTTATAATTTGGGAGCACCTTTTCCTATGTCCTAAGTTACAAGTCCTAAGTTATATCACAAGTAGTCAATTCCAACCTAGGAAAGCCAGAACAAAGCAAGAACGAGGATCTTATAAAGTTGTATTGAAAGTGACCTCAGGTGTGCTACACGAAACACTGGAGCTGTCTGTAGTATACAAATCACTGGAGACCAACCAGAGTGGTGGTAATAACAGATGACGGTGGCAGATGAGTCTAAGATAGGGGACAGGGGACTTAGAGTTAAAAGAAGACTCTTGTTGTGAAGTAAAAAAAAATCTGCAGTGGTGCTTTAATGCACTGCACAATGAAGCACCCCCCTGAATATAGACAGAGGCAACACAAGTGCAAGATACTGATGGAACAACCACTTACAATGCTACAATTCTTGGAGGAGGTGATTGTCTAGCATTACAAATGCACATGGATAAGGCTAGGCGCCAGTCACACAGGTATGTCTGATGCACAGTGTCTGGCTTACAGCCAATTAGAGGTGCCTATATTATAGATCAGGTGAGCTGCTCAGCAGCTCAGTTGTCTGTGCTTGTGAGGTGCACTTTTATAATGGTGGATAACCAACCTGATCCAATAATGCAGGCTTCACTAATAGTTAAATGTTAGCCAGACATTGTTCACTTATTTGTGCAACTGGCACCCTATACCAGCCTTATCTATGTTCATTTGTAATATTAGTATACCACCTGCTCTATTAATGGTTGGAGTGTTAGTGGCTGTTTCATCAGTATTTTGCACCTGTGGTTCCTCCATCTGTCTCATAAGGGTCTGCTGCATGTCACGGTGCCTTCATATTGTGTCCTGATGTTGATATACACGGCTGCTTTTATTCCGTGATGTTGTTTAAATGTTATGCTCTTTTCGGTGAGTTGCTGCATATAAATTTGCCCTGTATTTGGTCACTATAATATGATTCTAGACATCATCTTAACATATTGTACAAAGCATGTTTCCAAGTGTCTCCTTCAATAAAAGTGAATGCCCAAAAAAGATTCCCAGGGGAAAGTAAGTTGCATGTATGCGAGAGAAATTTAGAGATGCATGGTGTAGCTCAGAGGATCCTTAAGGCTACGAATGAGGATTCATGCCAAAAGTCAAATACAGGAGATATTATTACACGGGATTTGGGAAACAAGGTGACTAACTTGACTGTGCGTGTTCCTTCTGCCATTTTACTCTATGCACATTGTCAGGTACAAGTCTTAAAAACCTCTCGGATGTCTTGAACATAGATCCTTTCTGTGTTGTTGGAGGTATTGTGTTGTTGCCCGTGGAGCAGTCTAATTATTCCTTATTTTACAGTCAAACACATGTTAATTTAAAATTGAATTTTTTGGTTCAGTACTCCAGCCTGTACCAGTATTAGCCCGAAGATCTCAACAGCATTCTGTTTATTCACATCTAGTTTGCCTGACTGACTCCCCACAGCTAAAATTCACTAAGTGAACTTGACAGATTCCAGGCTGACTCCATATGGCAGGGATTGGGCTGCAGTGTCTGAATCTGCCGGGGACTCACAAACTGCTCTCACCTTATTAAGATGGCAGCAGTTACATGCAATCCAGACTCATAGGGGCTTGTTTTCACTTTTATTTTTTTTACTTTGCTCTTGAGACTCGGTTTCGGATTTCAGTTTTTGAAATTAGCCTTAACATGACTTGAAGGAAATGGCATTTTTCTTTACGGCAACTAAAATATTTAAAATGACAGGTTACAGCCACACGTGGAGTAAAGCCGCTGTTTTTACAACTTGCCTTTAGTGATCTTTTTTTAAAATAATGTTATACTGCTGAATTTAGCTATGATATTGTTAGATATAGAGCATGCTTATCCTAGGGCTTTAGGCTTCCATCTTATGATTTACAAGATGTTCACACTTTGCAGGCCATGCAGAAAGGATATTTTCTAATAATACTATAGTATGAATACTCCCTTATCCTTCCACTTTCATAATGGATAATATTGTAAACTTTCTATTTGTGTTTAACTATAAATTTAACTGAGCCTCTCTTTCGTACCGATTCTTACAGCCCCATTACATTTGTCTGCTATGCTTGGCATAATTACTATTTCATTTATATTAATATTTTTAATATTTTTTAAAGGCTTTATTGGAAATATAATTGGCATCTGCATGTTATCACTATGTGTCCTTAAAGGGGACTAGGGGGAACAGCTGTTCTCCTTATGGAGATCAATCTGCCTACCGGCATGAGGAGACTTATTGCCGCAATGCTCCTCTGGGAAATATGCAAATTGTCACTTCAGGGAGGAAGCACACGTACTCAAGTGCCCCTTATTGAAGGTAGCAATCCTAAAAGTCATAATTGACTCTTTAACAAGCCTTTTAATATGACTTAGGAATTGTGCCAGATGAGAACCCCAATCTGAAGACTCAGCATTTTGGGGTGATTGCCCCTCATCAGTGCAAAGTATGGGATTCTGATCTGGCTAAATGGAACCTATGATGTGATTCTTGCTGCCCGAATCAAGGGTAGCAGGAATTGGTGCCAGCCTTTCTTATTACAAATATGTATATTTTATTTTCAAATATCACAGCACAGACAGGAATAAATCTGTCAGACAAGCAAATATGGGTGTGGACAAGTAGTTTGAGCCCCGTCCTGGTGACTACAGTAGAAAAATCATACATGGCACTCCGGTATGTGAGTTGAGATGCACAAGTGGGGTTCCAATCTGTATATTGTAACAAACAAAAGCTGTACTCTGGAATACTAAGGCATGTAATTGAAAATAGAAGAATGTTATAGCTAAGAAATGAAAAAATTAGACACTTAGCTTATAAATATGGCCATGTTGATAACCGCTCAGTAACCACGTCGAAGTGTATCCCTTATTCTGGGTCCCTACCCTTTTATTGTTCCAATCCTTAAATTACGGTGATAATAAAACTTGGCACTAAATAGGATACTTTTGCAGATGATTAGTTTTTTTAATTAACGTGACAATCTACAATTGAAATGAACCTGTCATGTTGTTTTTTGTTTCTAAACTGCCTCCAATGTTATTTAGATCATGTACAGTGTAAGGGTGCTTTCACATCTGCGTTTTTCGTAATTCGCGGCAGATGCGGTGAAAAAACCGCATCTGCCGCGTTTACCGCATAACCGTTCCACTTGCGGCGCGGTTGCGGTTTTTTCTATGCAATGTATAGGGGGACTTGCGGCAGATGCGGCAAGTGCGGTTTTGCACTTGCGGCAGGTGCGGCCGCGAAAAAAAACCGCAGTAAGCCGCGGTTTTTTTCGCGGCCGCACCTGCCGCAAGTGCAAAACCGCACTTGCCGCACCTGCCGCAAGTCCCCCTATACATTGCATAGAAAAAACCGCAACCGTGCCGCAAGTGGAACGGTTATGCGGTAAACGCGGCAGATGCGGTTTTTTCACCGCATCTGCCGCGAATTACGAAAAACGCAGATATGAAAGCAACCTAATCTGGTTTGAAAAAAGTCCATGTATTTATCATAAAAAAGCACTTTAGATGCTTGTATGTTTGCATTAGGTACCTGCACAAATTGTCATCAGGGTGGATACTTCAGCTGGCGATCAGTCACGTCAGTCCACTGCAGTCATGCAGCTTTTTGAACATAGTCACGTCCCTCAAGAGTTTAAATGTTAACATCACTTAAGGACCTGCAGAAGTTCACATATGCTATAGAAGGACCTGTAGTGATGTCATGACTGTAATGGCTGGACGTAAGCATGCAGTGAAGGAAATATAGGCTTAGCTCTGCCCATGATGGTCACATGGCCGTGACATAAATCAAATCAAATCAAATCAAAATCATATGACAAGGCTCGTAAAAGGGTTGATATTGACTTTTAGGGATGCTCCTTCCAATAGTTAGCACTAGAGTTTGTCTTTTTCCTCTCTGATGAGACAATATGCATATCAATTCTGGAAAAACACTAGAAAAACCACCTGTGGTAAAAAATGTCAAAAAGTACTCAGGAAGTAACCCCCCAAATTTTTAAATAAAAATATGCCTGCTCTTCTTAAGTATATTTCTGCTGAAAAAATTGCCCATTTTGACAGCCTTTAAGTGAACCTGGCAGCTACTTTATTCCCTCAAACCTATCACTACCTTTTCCTGCAGCTTCCCAGTACATGCCTAAGCATCCCTGTCTGACATAAATGTGTAGTATAATGGTTTATAAATAGCGTTCTCTCCAAGTCCATTTTGGATTATTAAGTCCCAGTGTGCGCGATAATCTAATTCCCTTGCATGTGCCCAGAGTATGAAATCTGTGGGCTGCTTCCTGATATGACGCATTGCCGTGTCATTTCCGGTCCTGAGCATTGTGAAGGAGTAATTGGGTGAACTTGCCGGTTTCAGAATGCGCACTGCACATGCTCTGCAGCCGGCCGGTGCACCCAATACACCCCCAATGTACAGAGACTTCAAATGCTAGGAGCATGCATGGAAATTAGGTTATCATGCCCACTGGGGCGTAATAACCGTAACGCAAGGGAGGAAAATAGACCCGGAGAGAATGCCCACACGTCTAGATGATGCCTCATAACTGGGGGGAAATGTGAGCTACAAAATTCATTTTTTCTACCATTAAACTACACATTTAGGTCAAACAGGGATGCTTAGGGATACACTAGGAAGCTACAGGGACAAGTAGTATTAGGTTTGAGGGCATAAAGTAGCAGACAGGTTCCCGTTAAAGAGATGCCATGAGCACATACCCTACTGCCATTTAGGCCTTTGTAGGTTGACGATTTACTTCTGCCTTTATTACCTTACTTTTCTTTTCCCAGTGCCAGCCTAGTGCTTATAATGTTTAGAGCTTTCTCCGCAGGATTAAATTCATGTGGACTAGATTTATACAGATTATCCCCTAAATCTAATTTATGAAAAGGCTAAAGAGATCAGAAAGAGACTCTATTGGTCATCTGTTGTCTGTAATGCCATTATGATATTGTATTAACACAAATGCTTTCAGCGCTAAAGTATCATTTAATATGGACTGATTGTAATCTCTAATTAATGATATTATCTGTGGAGAGTTACTGTAACTGGAAATAACCTAGAACACTTTATTCCCTAAAGATTATTTCCAAAAATACCTAATCTACTGACAAAGAAATCTTTATTTCTTCACATACTTGTTTTTACATTTTAGCCATACCTGCCCTTGGCAATTTTTTTTGTTTATCTCTTCCTCTACCAAGTGGCATAAAGTTTTTTTTTTCCCACCAACATGCCCATATGATGACTGATTTATTTCTTGCAGAATAAGTTGTACTGTTGATTGACATTCATAATTTTATATAATATACTGAATTTTGTGAAAAAAACTCCACGTGGGGTGTTATAGAGAGAAAAAAAACAATTAAAGTTGTTGTGCCATGAATAATTATACATATTTTACAATAGATAAACACTGGGCACTATCCAAGTGCTAGCAGCTTAATCAGGTGTATGCAGGGTTAATCCAGCGGCAGTAGTCACGTCGGTGGTGATTAGTCTGTATAGCAGCAATGTATAGCATTATAGCGAGAAAAGATAAAACGGCAGCACTCACCAGCTTGTGACGTTTCTTTTATTCAAGGTCCAAATGCAAAGGATCCATGAACATGCTTGGGGGAGGGAGGGGTGGAGGACATCAGCCGTCGTTTGATGTCCTCCACCCCTCCCTCCCCCAAGCATGTTCATGGATCCTTTGCATTTGGACCTTGAATAAAAGAAACGTCACAAGCTGGTGAGTGCTGCCGTTTTATCTTTTCTCGCTATATTGCAATAATTATACATATGAATAACAGATTTTAGAATAAAAATAATTTACACAATTGGATGTGTTAAAAAATATGTTCCTGTTCTGAGGTATTCTTATAAATGTGCTCCTGAGTAATGGATGTGTCCGACCATGCAGGAACAGGTTGGATATACCACAGCTCCTGGGCAGGGAAGGAAGGAAAAGAGTACACAGAGTTACAGCCAGGGATCGTAGAATATAGACTATACAGACATTACAGCCAGGGATCACAGAATATAAGAGTATACAGACATTACAGCTTGGGATCACAGAATATAAGAGTATACAGACATTACAGCCGGGGATCACAGAATATAAGAGTATACAGACATTACAGCCAGAGATCACAGAATATAAGAGTATACAGACATTACAGCCGGGGATCACAGAATATAAGAGTATACAGACATTACAGCCAGAGATCACAGAATATAAGCGTATACAGACATTACAGCCAGGGATCACAGAATATAAGAGTAGAATTCAGAAAAGAGTGATAAAGAGCTGAAATCAAATGCTGCGCTGACCACAAGGATAAACACAGAGTTAATCACCCACTCTGTTTATTTTGCCTACACGTGTTTTGTGGCTCATAGCCACTTCCTCACGGCATTTGATTCCAGCTCTTTATCACTCTTTTCTGGATTCTTCAGTTCTCAGCTGGGAGCCTGCAGCGACCTCCTGTGTGCTTTTATTGTAGTTGTGACACTCACAACTACATCTGGTGAGTTTAACCATTTGGAGTCTGAGGGACCTGTATAATAGCAATATTACTCTATGTGCGCTTCCTTTCTCTTTTAATTTATATAGAATATAAGAGTATACACACATTACAGCCAGGGATCACAGAATATAACAGCATACAGACATTACAGCTGGGGATCACAGAATATAAGAGTATACAGACATTACAGCCGAGGACCACAGACTATAAGAGTATACCAACATCGCAGCCAGGAGTCATAGAATATAAGAGTATACAGACATTAAAGCCGGGGATCACAGAATATAAGAGTATACAGACATTACAGCTGGGATCACATAATATAAAAGTATACAGACATTACTGCTGGGGATCAAAAATTATAAGAGTATACAGACATTACAGCCGGGGTCACAGAATATAAGAGTATATAGCAAAATCACTAAATTAGATTGGATTTTATCATTCACTGTATGTATATTATTCCCATATGTATAAATTTATTTTAGAATTCATAGATCAGAATTTTATGTTATTTTTTGTCCTGCCTATAGCATTTTATTCTTCAATCATTTGAACGCTTGTACTATATATTGGGAAATACGTCTTTTTCTGTTCCTGGTTATTTTTACTTTTCAGTTAAAGCATTGATGTCACATACAGTGGAACATCTGGTATAGACAAGATCAGCTAAACTATCCATCAGGAAGATACATGTAGCTAAGGGAAACTCTGTCTCTGTAGACCTGAGCTCGTGCAGATATGTTATCAGTATAATAATAGAAATTATGCAGGAAAATAAAATAAAGAAGTAACAATAGAATAGTAAGAAATCAGTTGCTGACTGTGACATCTATCTACAGGATGGGGTCAGTTATTATCTGGACTGCAATGTGTGTGGCCACGTATTCTAGAATAAACTAAAAGTTACCGTATATACTCGTGTATAAGCCGACCCGTGTATAAGCCGACCCCCCTACTTTTGCCCCAAAATCTGGGAAAACCTATTGACTCGTGTATAAGCGAGGATGGACCCAGCACAGGTATACAGCCCCCAGCAGTGTGGTATACAGGCCCCCCCAGTGGTAGTATACAGCAGCCTCCCAGTGGTATGCAGGCCCCAGCAGTATACAGCAGCCCAGTGGTATACAGCAGCCTTATGTAGTACACAGCAGCCCCAGGGGTATATACAGCAGCCCCAGGGTGTACACAGCAGCCCCAGGGGTGTACACAGCAGCCCCAGGGGTGTACACAGCAGCCCAGGGGTATACACACAGCCCCAGGGGTAGTACACAGCAGCCCCAGGGTAGTACACAGCAGCCCCAGGGGTAGTACACAGGCCCCCTCACTCACAAGATGGCCCCCCCCGCATGCAGCGCTGAGATATACTTTACCAGGCTATCAGCTGTCATCGTCCGGTGGCGATTCGCGGCTCCCAGCTCCGGCTTCCATCTTCATCTCTGTCTTCCTGCTTTGTGGCCGGGGCTCATCGCGACGCCGGCCGGTCATGTGACATGCAGGAAGACAGAGATGAAGATGGAAGCCGGGAGCCGCGAATCGCCACCGGAGGGTGACAGCTGATAGCCTGGTAATGTTTATGCGCAGCACTGCATGCGGGGGGGCCATCTTGTGAGGTGGGGGCGCCAAACAGTGAGGGGGTCCCGTATGACTCGCGTATAAGCCGAGGGGGGGACTTTTCAGCCCAACCAAATATCATAATTGGTGTTTTACTTTGAGAAAGATGCCGGTTCAGTACCAACAAACGCGTTGATATAAACGAAAGAACTTGCTATTACTCTCCGGATCTTCTCCTTTCCAGGAGCACAGACCGCACATTGTGATAGTTTCTGCTCTGCCTAATCTGTAATTAGACATGGCTGATAAATTAATCTCTAAATCAGTGAGACAGATTTAAACAGCAAAAATAACAATAAAAAACTATAAAGAAATGATGTAACAGCTATGCCCAGCCCATGGTTACATACGAATAACATAAAACAATCAATCATATATTTAATGCAAACTTCAGGCTTCAATATTCACATAAAAGTAGTATATTTTTGGGTGTTTATATCCCCATGGGTGGAGCTGTCATAGATTGTAATGCTATACTTTTTTAAATCTTCATTTTTAATAACTATATTTAGCGTGATACTAAATGTAAGATTTATCATTGAAAAATGATGACTCTCTACATTTAATGAAATGAAAACAGTACTAAATTATATTTAATGATAAGACAATCACAAGGCAATAATAAGGGGAGCACAAACAAGCATTATCAATTGTAGTTAAAATACTAGTGCACCTCAATGAATTAGAATATCATCAAAAATCTATGTATTACTGCCACATTTCAGGGCGTTCCTGGGAGTCTTGAAACATGTTGACTAATAAATCAATATTATATTCACCCTTTGATGTCTCGTGAAATATGACAGCACGGTTTTTAACCCTTCATCCTCCCTACTTTAACTTTCTGAAAAAATGATCTTTGGGTTTTTCATTGGCTGTAAGCAATAATCATCAACATTACCAGAAATAAACACTTTAAATAAATCACTCTGTAATGACTATATAAAATATATACATTTCACTTTTTGTATTGAATTGCTGAAATAAATAAAATTTTTGATGATATTCTAATTCATTTAGATGCACCTGTATATAATAACTAGGCATGAATTCATTTTATGTGATTTTCAAAGAGAGATAAGGTGATTTACAGTCTGGGTTTATTATGATGCTCATGGAGTTTCATCTATAGTGCAGAAATTTTAGACGTTCATAGGCTGAAGCTATTTCGAAGAAATACAGTTACAGTGACATCTTCAGGTTTCTGTAGAGTATTAAGACAAGGTGGAGAAACAAAACAGCAATTGAGCTTATAAAATACATAGAATCTTGGGTCGTATTCTGTGCAATCTTTAAAAAAAAAAAAAAAAAAATATATATATATATATTTATATTTTACGACACAAGAGTAAAAGATAAAGAATCAATATGGTAAGGAGATTCTACAGGCCAACAAAATCAATTTGAATCATTGATCAATATAGTACAAATATTAAGCTAATAATTTGTGCTAATTGTTATTTACTCAAAAATAAATTAAAGTAGGACATGGCATTCCCAAGGATGCATGAAGCGTCAGAAAAATGGCAGCAGTTTTAATATAAATTGCAAGCCACATTTAAATGGATCAATAAATGATGTATATATTAATATACTGGAGGGGCTGAAGTTTTAAGTTTCAATGGAATTATATGGAATCCTTCCATTATCATGCATGGGATGGTGGAAGGTCTAGATGTACATACAGTCATGGCTGAAAGTGTTGGCACCCATGAAATTGCTCCAGAAAATGAAGTATTTCTCCCAGAAAATATTTCTAATACACATGATCCACTGCTGCCTCCGGCAAGGTCCTGATGCTTATAGGACCTGTGGTGACATCACAAATTGGGTCACATGACCTCAATTACCGTGGTAACTGCGGTCATGTGACCTAATTTGTGATGTCACCACAGGTCTTATAAGCATGAGGACCTCGCTGGACAGGTGAACATAGAGATTTTTTTATTTTTAACCCTTTCTTTTACTTAATTAAGTAATTTTTACTTAATTAAGTAAAAGAAAGGGTTAAATATAAAAATAAATTTCTATGCTCACCTGTCCGGCAAGGTCCTGATGCTTATAGGACCTGTGGTGACATCACAAATTGGGTCACATGACCTCAATTACCGTGGTAACTGCGGTCATGTGACCTAATTTGTGACGTCACCACAGGTCCTATAAGCATTAGGACCTCGCCGGGCAGGTGAGTATAGAGATTTTTTTTTTTCTTAACCCTTTCTTTTACTTAATTAAGTAATTTTTACTTAAGTAAAAGAAAGGGTTAAATATAAAAAAAAATCTCTATGCTCACCTGTCCGGCGAGGTCCTGATGCTTTTAGGACCTGTGGTGATGTCACAAATCGGGTCACATGACCTCAGTTACCGTGGTATTATCTGATGGGGGTTTCTGAGTCTTTTGTTCCACTCTGCAGGAGGCTTTTTCAATACACAATCCTGCAGACAAGGGTACATGTAGAAAATGCTTAAAGGGTTTGGTGTGATGATTAATTCTGTCCATCAAGGGGACTGATCACAGGGAGGTAGAACAATAAGCACATGTTTGGTTAGTGAGTTGGTGCTGTGACGTGGAGGGTGATGATCTGTTGCTGTGGCCAGGTCCTGTGGCTGTGGAAAAACTTTAGAGATTACCCCATATATACAATCTCTCACCCGCTCTTGCCACTTGCACCTGAAGAACATCTCTAGAATTCGCCCCTTTCTCACCCTGGAAACCACAAAAAACCTCACTGTGGCCCTCATTCACTCCCGCCTTGACTATTGTAATTCTCTTTTAATCGGCCTCCCCCACACTAGACTCTCCCCTGTCCAGTCCATTCTTAATGCAGCAGCCAGGATCACCTATCTAGCTAACCGTTACTCGGACACTTCTGCTCTATGCCAGTCATTGCACTCGCTGCCTATACACTATAGGATCCAATTCAAACTGCTTGTTTTCACCCACAATGCTCTTCACAGTGCAGCACCTCCCTACCTTTCCACCCTCATCTCTGTCTATCACTCACCCGTTCTCTTCGCTCTGGATGTGACTTTAGACTCACTTCTGCAAAAATCTGAACCTCCCACTCCCAGCTCCAAAACGTCTCCTAAACTGTACCAATGCTCTGGAATGCTCTACCCCAAGAAATTAGGTGTATCCACAACTTGGATAGTTTCAGGCGATCCCTAAAAACACATCTTTTTATGGCGTCCTATCATGATAACTAGTCAATGTCATTTAGACATAGCCTATCCACTCCACCAGTCTCAAGTGGATCACGATAATGGCCGGTGGCCACTTATGCTGCTCCTATCTGTTCCCCATCTTCTCAAGTTGACTATACCATCATTGTAAATAAGCACCTGTATTTTGTGTCACCCCACCTCATTGATTTTAAGCTCTTATAAGCAGGGCTGTCATTATTTTGCTCTAATTGTATTCTGCTTTGTATTGTAGTTTGCTTTGTATTTTAGTTTCTTATGATTGTTTAAATATGAACCTTCTTATTCTTGTTCTGTTTCTTATCATTGTTTAAATGTGAACCTTTGAATTGTGATGCGCTTCAGAATATGTTGGCGCTATATAAATAAAGATTATTATTATATTATAGATTAGAGCTGGATACACGTGCTATGGTCGTGATACACATTATCTGGATTTGAGGTACTATTGAGGTACTATTCTAAGAACTGTTATTACCAGCTGGAGCTGGATACATGCATTATTGTCATGATATCTGTCATCTGGAGGAAAAAAGGGACTTTTATTGATGGCTAGAGGTGGACATACGCACTACGATCATGATATCTGTCATCTCATGGAGCTTAGGCTGTTACTCAGACTAAACTAGTGGGAAATACAAATGCTGTGGGCTAACCAAAAGTTGGGTGACAGTATCACCTAGTAGGGCAGTAGTGGAACTACTGATCCTAGTTTGTAATCTTGTGGAGTGTGGACACATTGTGGGCATCTACCCAGAGTTGCTGTAAATCTGTGTATGGAAGAAATAAAAATAGTTGCATCGCTAACCTGCCTAAAGGCCCTTGTACACGCTACAACTTTCCAGCGATCACGACCACGATTTGACCTGCAGGGATCGCTGGTGCGTTGCTACGTGGTCTCTGGTGAGATGTCAAACAGTCAGATCTCACCAGCGACGCAGCAAAGATACGGAACAATACGGCGGTAATTAGGAGCCTGTCACTCTTTGGCCTAGTATTGAGATCGTTGCTTGTTGTCCCTGTCAAACACAACGTTGCACGCTGCCCAGCGGGAGTGCAATGACCTAGAAATGGTCCTGAATGATTTGTAATGATCAGTGATCTCACAGCGAGGGCCTGGTTGCTGGCGAGGTCACTGTTACATCACAAAACCTGTGACGTTGCAGCGATGTCGCTAGCAATATTGCTGTGTGTGAAGTACCCTTAAGTGATTAATACAACCAACAACCTGAGATCTGCAATCTTGTTATCCTATTTTGGACTGATTTGGTATGTATTAAACACCCAACCATTTTGTTGATATTATGACTTAGTGATAGACAAAATGCATATTGGCCCTTGTCAAACCTGCAGGGATCCATACACTTATGCATTTTTTCCTATTCCATAACATCATCTTCAAGAACTTTGAACTTACTGCCTAAGATATCACATTCCTTAACAAAAGTCATTGTCTCTAGAACCACCTGTAAGTGGTTTTATATGGTGTTATATATGTGCGTGCGTATTGATATCAGCACAGTATGTACAGGGTACTACACATAAAGGATGATAAACACATCACTACAAGGTATAAAAGATAAAAAGAGATAGTTTCTCTATTTAACCATGAATACAGTGTTTCAGTCTAAATTTCTAGGGCTTTTTCAGCTCTACTTCTTTTTTTCATTTTACAGTTGTGTAGAAGTTATACCCTGCTATGAAAATGCATAAAGCCGTCGTTAGTCACAAATTACCTATCGCAATAAAAAGATATGCTTAAGTCTGAAGCTGCCCTAAGATGTTTCATAAAAAATTAATTAGAAATCCTGTTAGTGGCTTTGATGGTTGGTCTTTAATGCCTTTCTAAGACCATTTCTTGTTCAGATAACTTTGTGAATGCATGTTCCATCCATGCATAAAGAAGTTATCAGACTATGTGCATTTGGAAAATAGTAAATTCCCATTTGCAGGATTTAAGCTGTAGGATATTTTGTTTACTTAACCATCTTCATTGACCTGCATTAAGTGTAAGTACATGCCTTACAGACTTAAAGAGGATATCTCATGAATCATTGCCGTGCCAAAAGTCCTTAAATGCCCTCAGTAGCATTTTTAAAGTAAAGTGTTTCTACAGTAGATCAAAAAATACCTTTTTCATAAGTTTTGCTTTCAAATGACCACTCTGTTCTGATGCTAATCCGGGCTGCTGAGGATAGATTGCAGAGAGAATCGTTTTCCATATTCCTCTGTTAGTTGATAATATACTCACTTCTTACTGCCCTTGTAGAAGGAGTATTTTCATCTTTACTGCCAGGTTACTAGAGAGACTCTACTCTGTCCACGACAAGGAAGATTGAAGCTCTTTCTAGATGTTCCTCTAGTCACTGCTAAGAGGAACACCTTTCAGAAAACTGAATGAGCATGCATGTCAACTAAGACTCTATGAAAAATATGTTGACCAGAACTTTTCATCTAAGAAAAAGGTCCTAAACATTTTTTATATCATAGAATCATAAAATGGTAGAGTTGGAAGAGACCTCCTGGATCATCTGGTCCTTCCTCCTGCTCATGATGGACCCCGTATCAATTACATTTTGGAATATGTCATATTTGATATATCTCCTAATTTGAAAAAGCAAAAAAAATAGGTTATGTCCTGACCAGACTTGTGGGGTACTCGGTCACTCAGGCGTAGGTCTCTTGGGGGTAGTCAAAGGTAGCGGTGCCTGAGGCCGTGGGCCAGGGGGATGCAGATAAAAGGGGATTCCTGTCTTGGCCTAGACTCCGGGCTCTCATTTGGTGGTGCTTCAGGTGTCCGGGGAGCTAAACCCCCTATTTGTAGTGCTGGTTTCTCTGCAAGGTCTATACTGTGTCCTTGTAGCTCGGACCCAGTTACCGGAACTCTGTTAGGGTGAGTCGGTATGACTCCTCTGCCCCTTCTTGTACTTGTTACTTTCTCCTTTTCCTGTGACCCCAACTCTGAGGGTCTACCACTGTCTCAGGTGTCTCTGGTATGGGCCTAGCATGGCTACAGTACCAGTTCAGCTCACTCAGCTCTTCACAGTTCTGAAGTGACTGCACACTCTGCTGTTTCTCCCTCCAGAACCCGTATTTATAGGGGGAACTGGCTTAAGGCAACCAGTGGAGCTCCCCATACAGGTCTGAAGTGAAAGGTGTTGTGTGTTAGTGGGGTCTGCTTGCCGTGTACCATCCTTCCATGTCCCAAGAGAATCTGTGGTGACCTGGCACAGGGTACCACACTTACATGAGGCATGTGTTACTGATTAATGTGTTTGAACAATTTCTATGTAATAAGTTCAACAAAATTATATATATTTTCTCATAGAAAGGATTTTAAACACTGACACAGTTAAATAGAAACAATAAAATATGATAATCATTATATCCATCACATTCAAAATTGTTGTGCAACAGAATAAAGACAATCTGTCAACTGATTCATACTGCCCAAGCAATGGCCAATAAAAAACCAAAGGAGAACATTTAAGAAACTCACAACAGAGTGGCCAAATCTGATACTAAGTGCACACACAGAATGCCTTAAACCTCTATTATAGAGATGGATGCAGCCCAGGTGGAAAATGTTGATGAGACAGCCACTCACAACCTTCCAAGATGGAGAGAACAGCTGCTAGCACAAGACTTGCATACTAACAAGGCTTGCATAAGGAACCTGGAAGAAAAACAAAGCAAGGAGTGCACCATGAGAAGGACCTGAGATTAAGATTAAGGGTATGTGCCCACAGGAAGGTTTAGTGGCGTTCAAACCGTCAGTAAACCGCTGGAAATTATCAGTTCTGAACTCTGAAGTCTCCAGCTGTTTTCTGGCGCTTTTCCGGCGGTTTTTTTCAGCGTGTGCACAGCGTCTTTCAGTCGGTTTTTCCAGCGGTTTTTCCGGCGGTTTTCTATGGAGGATTTTGTTCATGGAACCGATCAAAAACCGCTGAGAAGAATTGACATGCTGTATGCTGCTAAACCGCTGAAAAACCGCTCAACCGCGGGGAGATCCGCTCACATAAACCGACTATGTGTGCACAGCGGTTTCTAAATTACATAGGGTTAATTGTAAGTCCTAACGCTGCTTAGGATTTACATAAATTTAAATAAAACCTATGCTAAACCGCCGGCGGTTTTCGCTGCTAAACCGACGTTAAACCTTCCTGTGGGCACATACCCTAAAGTTGCCACAAGTGTGGCTACTCTCCACACAGGTTGTGCAACCTTGCACAACCCCAGTTAAGGCAGTTAGTGGAGAGCCGGCATTGAGGGAATGCTCCAGGATGCCAAGGCACGGGAATCCTCCCAGCGGCAGTCACAGGAGCCAACAGCGTAACCAGAAGGGCATTTCCTATTGACATGACAGCAGGTCCTTGACTCCTGAATTTGAAACGATGCCGTCAAGCAGCCCCCACCACTCACGTGCACAAGGGGGAAACCGTATGTGCAACAAGAAAAACATTGTGTGGTGTTTGTTGGAGCGCTAAGATACACAAGGGGCAAAGATTAGTGTGTTTAAGTGCAAACATTTATTAAAGGCTCAGTATACACCACAACATGTTTCAATAGCCATCTACTATCTTCCTCAGGTGTTATACCATCTGCAGTTTTCTATTGAAACATGTTATGGAATATACTGAGCCTTTAATAAAGGTTTGTACTTAAACACCCTAATCTTTGCTCCTTGTGTGCCTTAGTGCTCCAACAAACACCGCACAATTTGACACAAAATGCACAGTGTCTGAACAATAGCCTATTATTGATGAAGGTAGGGTGGGCTAATTAACACTGTATGAGTGTTCCTCAAAAGGACAGGCTCACCACCTCAATTCAGAAGGCCCCACTACACCCTGCAAAAATGTATAAAATGTGCAAAAAATAAAGTGAGGTATTTGTTGCTATTTTGGCCCAAAATATGGAAGCTTGCAACTCATATGTCAAGGGTCCTCACATTTGCAATCCATGGTTAGCATGAATCAGACACTGCTTGTGGTATTAGAGTTGTGTATGTTTTATTTTAAAGTGTTGCAGTGTTTCAGAGAAAACATATTTTGATAAAAATTGGCTGGGACTACATATCTCAGCTGACTAGTCAAATGCTAGGATGGGCTGCTTCTCTCCGCCTCTCTCCCCAGACTTGTATGTGTGCATAGGAAGAAATCTGTCAGTCAAAGGAATTGATACATGGAGGAGTCACCTCTGACCTGTCTTGGACGTATAGTCTTCAGCCAGGTTTTCAAAGTATATTTGCAGAGTTTCACATTAAATTATAATGCAATAATACAGCTAGTAGCTGATTCATGTTGCTCATGGTTTGGGCAGTATGAATCAGATGACAGGTTCTCTTTCAACCAGAGAAAACCAGCCCTATGGAAATAGCTGACAATTAGCCAATACAAATGCAACATTAAAATGTCCCAATATGAATGACCCAGCATTGGTAATTGTCATGGGGTCAATAAAAGCTAGAATACCAAGTTCGATGCATAAGTGATACTTTGGATTTTTAATCTAGATTGTCATGTATTATACACTCTTTCTGCTTTGCTTTTGTTAACTTTACTCATCATTTGGCAAAGTCTTCACAAGTTTTCTTTACTATGACAGCTCACTGCTGAAAACACCATATGAATCATCCTTCATGATGCACCAAAGTTCACACAGATAACAATCATTTCTTGTGTTTAACTCCTGAACGAATATCAAACTTCCTTGCACAGTCTTCTTTGCCAACCAAGTTTCATGCGCCACACAATGTGTCATCAAAACACGTACACATTCCCTGGCATATTACACAATTATAGAAATGACGATACAAAAGTGTATTGATGCTATGAAATTATATCTAGGGAGCTTGTGATTATTCTCAACAGCCTTTTAAGGTTCCTAATATAATACTTTTACCGATAAAGAGAAAAATTGCAATCTAAACTTTTGATATATTATTTCAAAATAATGTTTTTGTTTTTTATATTTTAAATATTTCTTTTTTTATTTTCATTAACTTTTTGGGGGTTTAAAATACCGTATATACTCGTGTATAAGCCGACCCGTGTATAAGCCGACCCCCCTACTTTTGCCCCCAAAAACTGGGAAAACTTATTGACTCGCGTATAAGCCGAGGGTGGACTCCAGCACAGGTATACAGCCCCCAGCAGTGTGGTATACAGCAGCCTCCCCAGTGGTATATACAGGCCCCAGCAGTGTTACAGCAGCAGCCCCAGTGGTAGTATACAGCAGCCCCAGAGGTATATACAGCAGCCCCAGTGGTAGTATACAGCAGCAGCCCCAGTGGTAGTATACACGCAGCCCCAGTAGTATATACAGCCCCAGTGGTAGTATACATACAGCCCCAGTAGTAGTATACAGCCCCAGTGGTAATATACAGCCCCAGTGGTAGTATACAGCAGCCCCAGTGGTATATTCAGCCCCAGTGGTAGTATACAGCCCCAGTGGTAGTATACAGCAGCCCCAGTGGTATATTCAGCCCCAGTAGTAGTATACAGCCCCAGTGGTAGTATACAGCCCCATTGGTAGTATACAGCAGCCCCAGTGGTATATTCAGCCCCAGTGGTAGTATATAGCAGCCCCAGTAGTAGTATACAGCCCCAGTGGTAGTATACAGCAGCCCCAGTGGTATATTCAGCCCCAGTAGTAGTATACAGCCCCAGTGGTAGTATACAGCCCCAGTGGTAGTATACAGCAGCCCCAGTGGTATATTCAGCCCCAGTGGTAGTATATAGCAGCCCCAGTAGTAGTATACAGCCCCAGTGGTAGTATACAGCCCCAGTGGTAGTATACAGCCCCAGTGGTAGTATACAGCAGCCCCAGTGGTATATTCAGCCCCAGTGGTAGTATATAGCAGCCCCAGTAGTAGTATACAGCCCCAGTGGTAGTATACAGCAGCCCAGTGGTATATTCAGCCCCAGTAGTAGTATACAGCCCCAGTGGTAGTATACAGCCCCAGTGGTAGTATACAGCAGCCCCAGTGGTATATTCAGCCCCAGTGGTAGTATATAGCAGCCCCAGTAGTAGTATACAGCCCCAGTGGTAGTATACAGCCCCAGTGGTAGTATACAGCCCCAGTGGTAGTATACAGCAGCCCCAGTGGTATATTCAGCCCCAGTGGTAGTATACAGCCAGTATACAGCAGCCCCAGTAGTAGTATACAGCCCCAGTGGTAGTATACAGCAGCCCCAGTGGTATATTCAGCCCCAGTAGTAGTATACAGCCCCAGTGGTAGTATACATACAGCCCCAGTAGTAGTATACAGCCCCAGTGGTAGTATACAGCCCCAGTGGTAGTATACAGCAGCCCCAGTGGTATATTCAGCCCCAGTAGTAGTATACAGCCCCAGTGGTAGTATATAGCCCCAGTGGTAGTATACAGACAGCCCCAGTAGTGGTAGTATATAGCCCCAGTGGTAGTATACAGCCCCAGTGGTAGTATATAGCCCCAGTGGTAGTATACAGACAGCCCCAGTAGTGGTAGTATACAGCCCCAGTGGTAGTATATAGCCCCAGTGGTAGTATACAGACAGCCCCAGTAGTGGTAGTATATAGCCCCAGTGGTAGTATACAGGGCCCCAGCAGGGCCCCCCTCATAATTTGGCGCCCCCACCTCAGTTTCTGGGCCCCCCTGCATGCAGCGCTGCACATATACATTACCTGTCTAGCAGCTGTCACCCTCCGATGGCGGATCGCGGCTCCCGGCTCCGGGCTCCATCTTCCTCGCTGACTTCCTGCTTTGTGACCGGGGCTCAGCGCGATGACGTCATCGCGACGCCGGCCGGTCACCTGACAAGCAGGAAGTCAGCGAGGAAGATGGAGCCCGGAGCCGGGAGCCGCGATCCGCCACCGGAGGGTGACAGCTGCTAGACAGGTAATGTATATGCGCAGCGCTGCATGCGGGGGGGCCCAGAAACTGAGGTGGGGGCGCCAAACTTTGAGGGGGACCGTATGACTCGCGTATAAGCCGAGGGGGGCACTTTTCAGCCCAATTTTTGGGCTGAAAAACTCGGCTTATACGCGAGTATATACGGTACTTGTTCATTTCTATTTTTCAGCAGTCATTTATGGCTGATGTAATGAATGCAAGCAGTCAGAGAAGTGTCAATAGGCCAATGCAGTCCCTAGGAAGAGATAAAGTAGAGTTCAGTTCCCTGAGCCCAGAGAATTGTAGAATAGTCTAAATTACTCAATGGTAGAAAAGGCAGTAATCAGATCCGGCATAATCCATTCAGTTAAAATTCTAGTTTATTGAAGATAGTTTAAAAATTGCGATACATAAAAAGGTGACGCGTTTCAGATATCCGCTACCTTTAAGGGTAGCACATACCCGAAACATGTCACCTTTTTATGTATCGCACTTTTTTAATTTACCTAAACTAAAATTTTAGCCAAATGGATTAGATCTGATTACTGACGTTTCTACTATTGACGTCTGCTGTCTACACCAGCTGGTAATCAGCACTCCTCGGTGGCAATTTCCCATCCCTGCTACAACATTGAAACTACGTGGTGAGCTCTGAACTTTCTTTGTAAGTCGTAGCTAGTGTATTGAATAGTGTTGCTCCCCCGGCTTATCTAGACATTCAGTAATACAATAGAGCCATCATCTGTCATTAAACTGCCCACCCCCAATGATAAGAGGACATCTCTTCCCCAATGTACACAGAAAATAAAGAAAAGTGGAATTCAGAAAACAGGAAAGTCAAGCTATCATCGGTGCTCCATGACCAATGGGAAAAAAAATCAAGAATATTTCTAATTTTATAATAAAACTATAATACAATTTTACAATAAAAACCTGATCATTATATGGATTATTGATATTATATTGTACATTATTTTTTATTTAAAAAGGATTTAATCTTATACTTTGTTCTTAATCTAAACCATGAATATTAGTACTATGTCTTAAAAAAAAAGAATTACAATTAGTAAGACACAGTAAGTCTCCATATGATTATATTCCCTAGGAGAAAAATGAGAGTTAAAGTTTAATTTCACATGAGAAAGTCCCATGCCGAGTGCTCTTTAGGAATTTTCTGTGCCATACAGCTCATAATAATGCATTTACATAATAGGGAAACTACACATGATTTTCTCAATTCAAAGCAGTCAAGTTGTTAAAGTTTATATGAAAATCCCCAAGGTCTGAAGAACGAGAAATGCGAGATAATGTCTGTCTGTTAATGCATTTTAAACCATTTCTGTGTTTAATTCTGCCAACATCCACTCAACCTGCACTACTTATGTGAGGGGCAGAAGTATAAACCTACTAATCATTGTTAACCCATCAAACTCCAATTTTACAAACATCACTAGCCTATATCATATCCCTACAGAATTATTATTCTTACTTATTCCACCACTGTTTAGTAACTATCATCATATCAACAATACCATCATATTCTCCATCAATGTTTTTTATTCCCGACAGTGCCGTATCTACACCTTCTACGACCGGTTAATGTTTGCAGTTGTGGCTACACGCTCTTACAGTTTTTGTAGCTCTCACAACTGCAAGGTGAGACTCGCACTATATTTGTAGACCTCGGTCTACACATATAAGTCCCTGTGTTGTGCTATTTGTCTTTCCAGCTCAATTTATCAGATTCAAAAGGTAACTCTGTAGCTCATAAAAAGTACCAGTTACGAAAGGCATTACATATGTCGACAGTCAACAATGTTATTGACAGCTTATTACTATTGAATTACCAAAAGGAGGCTTTCCTAAATACTGTATGCTCTCTCATAAAATAAATTACTTTATGCACTTGGTATGAGATCAGGTGGCACCAGTAACACTGACTCTGGGGCACAATGCTTAGCTATATGCAAATGTTACAGTACCTTAATGCACTAGATTATATACCCAGCTATGTAATGTTCAGCTGTGTAGTTTGTTGATGAGATATTGCTTTTGTCTTAAGATAGGGAATCAAGCATATTGTGCAGTCTAGTGCTATTGTAGAAAAGTGGAGGACCTACTCATGTGTAGAGGCACATTGGTCCACCACTGTGGGCCAGTTCATGCCTGTATAAATTTATACATTACAATCCAATGCTGAGGACAAAACACATTTGAAATGTGCTTGATTGTCATGGAAATTAATGCATACTAGATGGGGTGAAAGTCAACAAAATATCAAATGGATTGTCCTTAGTGTGTGATATAGCTTCGGACTGGCCAAAAGTGAAATTCCCTGTTGGGCCCATTTCCTGGAGTAGCTGCTAACATCTATCTATCTATCTATCTATCTATCTATCTATCTATCTATCTATCTATCTATCTAGACCATAAATGAAAATGTTCTCCTTCCAGTCTTTGTGACTGAAACGTCGCTCCTTTGCCTGAAGGCCAATAAAGGCTGAATACCCTCCAAAAGGAGTGCTACAGTCATTTTCAGTTATGTTCTGTATACAGGAGTAACTGAACCCCACTCTGGGCTGAATTTGCACCCTCCTTATAAGGAAGATGTGCTGCTCCAATTTTTCTAATATTTAATTTTTTATCTATCTATATCTATCTATCTATCTATCTATCTATCTATCTATCTATCTGTCGTGTCTGTCTGTCTGTTGTCAGTCTGTCGTCATCTATCTATCTATCTATCTATCTATCTATCTATCTATCTATCTATCTATGTCACAGGTTGACCGAAACATAAGGTCACAGGTTGACCGAAACGTCGCCATGTTCACCTGAGGGCCAATAAAGGCATAAGGAGAAATTAAAGAGGAGTGCTGCAGTTCATTTTTTTAACATCTATCTATCTATCTATCTATCTATCTATATCTATCTATCTATCTATCTATCTATCTATCTATCTATGAGACTGTACAGGACTATATAATAAGTGTTTCCTGTTTGGGACACTCTGGGGTATTCCTAAATGTTTAGTTACAGTTTTGTGCTATGAAACAGGCATTTTGTTATACCTTTAAAGTAAAAATGTGACTTTTTGTGATTTTATAGCCTTGGAAGCTACTGAATTGTTGGTCTGAAGTAGATATCGTTAGCTAATAGGTCTAAATAAGATTAATTTATGTCTACTTTACAAAGCTGCAGAAAAGTTGCAATTCTTACTCTAGTAAGATTTCAAATAAAAACTGAAAAAACATTCACAGACAAAATGTTATAATTAAAAAAGTACAAAAGTGTATTAAGTATTGTGCCATAATGATACATATGGGTCAAACAGCAGCAACACAGCCTTAGGCAAAAGGAATTTCAAAAAGGCCTTTCATAATAAAACTCCCCCATTACTTTCACTGATGCCTCCCTGTCCCTATAAATAATGCTGTGACTTTTTAGGTGTCAATTATTATACTTTTTCTTACATACATAAAAGTTTTTTGCATAAGGGAGTGAGGCACCAGCGCTACAAGCTTAGACAGCACAGCCGGGTACACAGTGTTCCAGGGACCAGTGTGCTCAGTCAGCAAGAAGCATGATTTAAATGAGATAAAAGACAACACTCACCGGACCTCTTCGACATGCTCTTTATTCACAAAATGTGAGGGTACATAGTGCAGGGAGGAGTCGGCAGGGTGGACAATGGCTCCGTTTCGAGTGCATAGCACTTCTGCGGGTCCCATAGGTGTGTATCCTAATGTGAATTAAAATGCCTAGGTAGTTGTTGTCATATGTAAAAAATGATGTTGAGCACAACAGATGTCAGCGGAATGACTGGACCCCCAGAAGCGCTATACAGGAGAAACGGAGCTGTTGTCCACCCTGCCGACCCTCCCTGCACTATGTACCCTTACATTTTGTGAATAAAGAGCACGTCAAAGAGATCGGTGAGTGCCGTCTTTTATCTCATTTAAATCTTATATACATAACAAATTGCAGTCATGGTCATACCCTGTATAAGGCAAGGGCCACACTAGCGCTTGCATTCCGTCCTGGGGTTCCATCAAAGAGGAGGATTAGTGCAGCTATAGTGCAGCCTTAACGCAGCCTAATGCTATGTTAACACTGCCATAGAGTATCATGGGGCTGCGAATGCATGGCGTATGTTACCTTGGGCACAAAATGTACCTTCATTTCAAATCTTGCGCTATTTCAAGTAGACCAAGTGACATGGAAGAGCACATCATGTGGTCTGCTTGAAATAGTGCGAGATTTGAAACGCAGGAACCTTTTGTGCCCAAGTTAACATGCACCATGCATTCGCTGCCCCATGATACTATATGGCTGCGTTAACATAGCCTTAGGCTGCGTTAAGGCTGCGCTATGGCTGCGCTATGCTCCTTTTTGACAGAATCTCAGGATGGAATGCCAGCGCTAGTGTGGCCCTAGCCTAATTCTACAGCACAACCAGAGGAAATCTAGAGGTCATTTTACCAACTGGCAGCATTTAATGACCACCAATCAGTTGAAATGTACCTATCGACTACTGTTTAATAGTCTATTTACGCAGTCAGACTATGGTAATCGATGCAAACTGAATGATCAGTAGTAGATCACTCAGTGCACATAAGCTACTCAGTAGTGCAAGTCCTTTTCATAAATCTAAAATTTTAATAATTTTTAGGGTGATTTACACTGTTTACGCTGAAAAATTGTCATGAAATACTAGTTCAGAACAATCTTTCAGAGTAAGTGTAGTTTAAGAAATATACAATGGTCAAAACATTAGGTGGTCTTTGTGATTTAGAAAAGGGAGGTATACATAGCAGAAGGGGTGGGTGATCAGAAGCTACAGCTGAGTAGCTAAGAAAGAATTATATTAGCAGTGAAACGGTCTTTAACCCCTTCAGTATAAAAAGACAAACACATAGAAACTGTCTCAAGTGAGCTGCACACAAAGGGTGTGATAATTATAAATGTGTAAGAACACAATAAGATAGTGCTGTCTAAAAATTGGACAAAGATGTCACTGGCTTCTATTTTGTTTCTGACTTCCATTTCATTTTATGCCGGCATAGGCTGTTGATTTGTGTTTACTCCCCTAAGCTTTATTTTAAGAATTAAACTAAATCTACCTAGCACCTAAGTCATCCTGAAAATGTCAAGTGCAATCTGTATACTACCATTGGTATGCCATCTTCAAAATGCCATGCCTGTTACGGGATATATATTAGAGAGTACATTAGATGAGAACACAATGACCTTGTCCAGCTGTTTGATGTGTGCTCTGAAGTATCTATTGTTCCCATAGATCCATTTAATATACAGGAACCAGTCTGTAGAAGTTATAATTAATGATTGACGTGCTTTCAGCAACCTGTTTATATTCCCAACAATGTGGTATCCTCGAGATTCTCCATATATTGTCAGGCAATGCCTGTCATGGTTATCATGCTCCTTGCAGATCTCATTTTGCACATCTGTCTCTTCTGGAGAACTAAGAACCTGCTTACTTTGTTAGGAATTCTGATAGTAGTTTACACACATAAAGAAAGCTCCGTAATGAACCTGACAGAATGGATGTGATTGAAACTTGGTCTAGAGTCCCTTGTTCTGTGAAGGATTTGGCACAGCAACAGATGGAAAATTGCATGCATACTCTTGACATTGATCCCAACTCTTGGATCAATAGCTGTGCCAAGTCCTTGACTAAATAACAAGTTTGATTCTTTTTGCAGTTCTCTGTTGTTCTTTTCATGATGGATTTAGGCAAAACAAGGTTGTCTTTTCCTGCAAGGAAAATATAGGTTGTTGATTTTCCCATACAAGAATATAAGTACTTAATCTTACGACTTTAACACTTCAGAGTTAAATATATTATGTCTTATTCACCGGCATTAGGATTTATTCATACCCAGGGGTAGGCCTTTGATGGAGTCTACGGCAACAGATGGCCCATATATTACAGCTTTAGTTTCGAAAATATAAAGAATAAAAGTATAAAATTGCAGTACAAATTTAACTTCATTTTAAGGCATGTTAGAAAATGTAAAAAAGTGGCCTAATGTGTAAAGAATCCAGTCCAGTAATCAATGAGATAAAACTGCCTAATCTATTAGCTTCTATCTAATGTGGCGACCCATAACCGTCCATGTTATGGACCATTTTTGATAACTACTCAGGATGAAAACAATTTAATGCATCTAATTTCACTGTTATTGAGTTTCTTAAAGCAAATTTGACACCCGGCATTTGCCACCTAATCTGAGAGCAACATGATGCAGGAACAGAAACTTATCACTTATGGTACCTTTACACGCCGCTACAGAAGGTTGGAAACAACCGGGTGTCTCATGTGCACGAGCACGTTCCAACGGTTGCAAACGGTACCCGATACCGCCTTTACACTCCGCTACAAAGTGCTCTACAGAAGGTTTAATCTATCTCTGGATGCACCGCCGGGTGCCTCAAGTTACCTTCTGCAGAGCACCATCCCTCATTTATACGCCGCAACAGAAGGTAATATGGGAGGACCTGGGGCAGCAGGGACAACACATAGGCGTGCCAGAATTGTGGTTTACGAGACGCTCGTACTATGATTGGACAATGCAATAGCATCATGATTGGCCAGCCAGGCAGGAAGGCTGGCTAATACATGATGCTATTGCAATTGTGTAGTGTAACTGGTCAGCTCGTTAAATATGCCGCCCTATGCAGCGACAACCAATCGTAGCGCAGGAGCTTCCACCAATGATCGCTGAAGGGGGGCGGTTTCCCGGAGGCTGTGTCACGCCCCAGGGAGTTAACTAGGTGTCGGATAAACCTTCCTATTCCTCATTTAGACGCCGCTACCATCGGGTTGAAACCAACCTGTTTTAGAGCACTGCTCTGAAACAGGTGTCAACAGTGACGGGTGGCAACAACCGAGTTTACACGCCGCTACCTCGGGTTGTTTTGACGGTGCAAGATACAATTGTCTCGGACACCCGGTTGTTTCCAACCTTCTATAGCGGCGTGTAAAGGTACCATTACTGGCCTGCTTGCTGTAGTTTTGATAAAATCAAGGTTTTATCAGCAGGAAATTATCAGTAGGGGATTAGTAAACCTGCCATGTAGTCCAACCTCGCCCTCACCACTGATTGGCAGCTTTCAGCCTAATGAACAGTGTACACAGAAAGCAGCAAATCAGTGGTATGGGTTGGGTTATACAGACCGTTACATTGAGAGAACTGCTAGATTTGTAGCAGATAAATCAGTGGTTATATAAAAACTAGAAAAACCAATATAGAAGGCTGGAGTCAAACTGAGCAAGACATGCAAGAGACTCGCATGCATCATTACCTGGCATGGCTGCTGGCTCTCCAGAGAGGAGCTTGTCATCTGCATGTATTTCTATGTGGCTGCATGCTCTTGTCCGGAGAGTGGGCTGCTGTGCTGGGTGATGCATGCTAGACTCGACTGAGTCTCTCGCATGTCTCTGTCCAATTTGACTCCATGCTTTAGTGAAACAATGCTGATATGAGGGTTGCTCCCAAAGCCATGTTGATCTCAGATGAGATAGCAAAACCTGGTGACTGATTCCTCTTAAATGAATCTGACATTATACCGTGGCCCCTTTAGAATAAAATTAATTCAATTAATGAAGAATAAATTGATTTTAAAGTCCAATGGATTAACTAATTAATATAAAACAGACAGGTCCATATTAAAACCAACAATTTGCAGCTTCTGTGAAGCAATGGCCAATGACTATGGTATAAATTAGCCCTACTTCCCTTAAATATCATGTCTGGCTTCAAAGAAAAATACTGTTTCCTTCCTAAAAAACTAGTCTCATAGGGAGATGGAGCCACATTATTTTTCAGCTATATAGTTATTAGTTATATTGGTCTAAATGTAGGGATCTTATACCTTAGTACCAGTAAAACATCAGTAGGGTGACTAATACATTGCAAATGAAGATGTCCCAATGAAAAGCTAAAATGTAACCCACTGGACTGTCTCTCAGGAAAAAGACAGGTTCATAATGAAAATTTCACAACCCCCTCAACTTGTAAAAAGGGATCCCCGACTGCTCCCCCTATTTCTCGTATCTCTGCAGAAGACTTTGCAACACACTTCACCGACAAGATCAATCAGATCAGGCAAGTCTTTGCTACCCAACCATCACAATCCCTATGTACATCAGATCCCTCCCCTCCCCCACTAACTCTCCTCCCCTTCATCACTTAAGGAGAACTTGCACACCTCCTCTACAAATCGCACCTCACCACTTGTGCATCGGACCCCATTCCATCTCACTTCCTCCCCAACCTCACCACCACGCTTATCCCAGCCATAACCCACTTTTTCAACTATCACTAACCTCCGGTACCTTTCCTTCCACTTTCAAACATGCAACAATTACACCTGTCTTTAAAAAGCCATCTCTCGACCCGACCTCCACATCCAGCTACCACCCCTTATCGCTTCTCACATTCGCATCCAAACTTCTTGAAAAGCATGTCCACACTGTACTCTCATCCCATCTCTCATCCAACTCTCTCTTTGACAACTTTCAATCTGACTTCCGCCCCACCACTCCACTGAAACCACCTTAACCAAAATTACTAATGACCTACTTCCCGCCAAAGCTAAAGGACACTTCTTCATCCTCCTCCTTCTTGACCTGTCCCCTGCATTCAACATAGTTGACCACTGCCTCCTATTACAGATCCTCTCTTTCATTGGTATCCCTGACCTTGCCCTCTCCTGGGTCTCTTCCTACCTTTCCAACCGCACATTTAGTGTCTCCTACTCCAACACTACCCCCTCACCACGTACCCTCTCGGTTGGGGTCCCTCAAGGCTCTGTCCTGGGACCCCTTCTTTTTTCCATCTATACCCTTGGCTTAGGACAACTCTTAAAGTCCCATGGATTCAAGTACCACCTGTACGCTGATGACACTCAGATCTACCTCTCTAGCTAAGACATAACCTCTTTGCTTTCCAGAATCCCAGAGTGTCTATCAGCCATATCTTCCTTCTTCTCCTCTCGCTTCCTTAAACTAAATGTAGACAAAACTGAACTCATCATCTTTCACCCATCTAGTGCACCTCCCTTACCTGATCTATCTATCACAATATATTATATCACACTTTGCCCAGTACCTGAGGTCTGCTGTCTCGAAGTGACCCTCAACTCTGCCTTATCCTTCAGACCACACATTCAAGCTCTCGCCACCTCCTGCCACCTCCAACTCAAAAATATTTCCAGAATCCGTCCCTAGCACCAACCCTCAATCTACTAAACTACTAGTGCATGCCCTCATCATATCACGTCTCAACTACTGCAATCTCCTCCTCTGTGGCCTCCCTGCTAACGCTCTTGCACCTCTACAATCTTTCCTTAACTCTGCTGCCCAACTAATCCACCTCTCTCCTTGCTGCTCCTCCACTAGCTCCCAATTCCCCAGCGTATCCAATCCAAACTACCAACATTGACTTACAAAATCGTCCACAATCTGTCCCCCCATATATCTCTGAACTAATCTCCTGATGTCATCCCTCTCGTAATCTTCGATCCTCCCAAGACCTCATCCTTTCCTCCACATGTGTACGTTCCTCATCTAGCCATCTGCAAGACTTCGGTAGAGCATCCCCCATCCTCTGGAATTCTGCACTTCAAAACGTCCAACTGTCCCCTACACTTGGAACCTTCAAGCAGAACCTGAAAACCCATCTCTTCAGAACGGCCTACAGCCAACAATGACCAAGGTGCCACCTCGCCACCACTGGACCTGGCGCTCCACCACCACTGGACCCGGCGCTCCACCACCATTGGACCCGGCGCTCCACCACCACCCGAGCAGACCCAACCTACTGTTCCCCTTCCCATTGCCCTGTAGTATGTAAGCCCGCAAAGGCAGGGCCCTCTCTCCCCTCTGTACCAGTCTGTCACTGTTAGTTTGTTCATTGTATTTTTAACTTGTTTGTATGTAACCCCTTTTTATGTACAGCACCATGGATTCAATGGTGCTCTATAAATAATAATAATAATAACAATAATCCTGCTCACACCATGATGTTATTATACGGAGATTTAAATGTTGGTCATTAAGTTATGCTCACCCCTTTGAGAAGTAAAAGCATTGTGTGCCCATAAGTGGGTCCGTCCATCTCTTTTGGCTACTATTTTGCAATATGTGGAGTAGAATAACCCTGTCCGGGTCTACATTGTCCAATAGGAAAAGGAAGAAGCTAGCCCAGGGTGGCATTCTGCATTCACTTGGTCCCACAATTTATAGCGCACATACTCTCAGTTAAAAATAATGTTTTTGCAGAATATGAATTTTAGTGAAGAAAGATTAAAGGTAAGGTTATTACTGAAGAGTCTCAGAATCAGTTACTATTACACCTAACTACATACAATGACCCCATTGTGAGTTGACCTACTACTTAACACTACTTGTTCCTGATCCAATTGAAAATGGGAGACTTGTTGAATAACTTGACTTTAGTTCCTGTAAATGATACACTTAGCTGAATATATTATTTAGATAAAGCTTGTACTTGGAATCAAGTTATAAAATTTCAGGCTAAAGGTATTCAATGCCTATAAAAGAACATTTTCTTTATTAAAGGCTATAAGCTCAACCAACAAGTAGTTACCATATTTCCTTAATGAAAGACCAGCCAGCTCTCGTAACACATTTGATTTAGTAAATACTTATGTTCTTCGGGAAATATCTCAGTAAAATATTTTTTTCAGCAGTTTGATTTGCACCATTCCTCTTTTTTTCTTCTAGTAAATTCTGAATAATTAGAAAACAAGGTGTTACCATTCACTTCTCGAAAAAATGTGTACTTCCTTTCCCTACATAGTCAGCACTGGTATCTATTATATAATTGCGAATAGCTTTTTTGCCCCCGGCGTGGTCATGTGGATACGCGCGAAGCATTGGCCGCGAAGCGGCCATTGCGAGTCGGCGTGGTCATGTGGATACGCGCGAAGCATGGCCGCGAAGCGGCCATTGCGAGCAGTTCTAAGTCGACTCGCAATGCGAGCCGGCGTGGTCATGTGATACGCGCAAAGCATGGCCGCGAAGCGGCATTGCGAGCAGTTCTAAGTCGACTCGCAATGCCCGCGCAGCGGCCATTGCGAGTCAGAGACTCGACGTACTAGAATCCGATGCATGTGCATCGGGCTCCCAGCTAGTGATAAATATCGGAATATAAGGAGCCACCCAAACTGGTTTACGTTCCAATGTCAATTTAGCCATAAATTTCTAGGCCGACTAATAGAGTACGAGCGCAACATAGACCTAAAAGAAAAATATTTCACAGTAAACACTATTATTTGCTAAAACAGAGATGTCAGGAGTGGTAACAGGTTGTGCCGGACTTACTCATTTCCTAGACCAAAGCACATAATTCTGCACCATTCCCCCTTGCGCTTCTGTCACTCACTGCTACAAACGCCAACCCCTTATGATGACTTCTGTCACTGTTAGAAGATATGGCAGCGGAGATAGAAGCAGAGAGCCAGCCCTGCACTCGCATCTCCAACAGCATCTATCACCAAGAATCCAGGACATCATCAAAGAGGGCAGCAATGCCGGAAATTGAAGTCATTAACTGCAGCGCTGCCCTATTTGACTGAGGCTGTGGCTGAGTAAGACAATGCTAATTGAAAAGATGGAAAACATAAATGCACCATTCAATTTATTTCATTCATAAGGATGCAAATTTTAAAAACCGGGTTTTATATGGCCTTCTCAAATTAATACTGAAAACTATGTAAATATTTGGTTGCTATTTCTTCTGTATATACCCCTCTTACTGCTGCACCTTAGGCCATGGTGTAGGTTGCCCTTGTAGGACATCCATTCCTTGCTGACAGGTCCAAAGCCTGACAACATAAACATACTAAAGGCACTACTGTACTGGTGTATGAGTATTGATCAGTGTTGCATACCTAAAGTGGTGTGAAAAGCTGTTTTAAGCATAATGCCCTAATAAAGATAAATGATGGGTTCAGTTGACTTACCTAAATAGTCCCATACTTTAGGGTATCACAAAAGCCAAGATTTTCATATATTTGAATACATAAAAGAAAAAATGATGGCAGTCATTTTGAAATAGTAATGAAGAAAATAAGCCTTAATTGTGGATCAAAGGCCCCTTTCACATCAGCGGTTTTTGCCGTTCGCTGCAGATGCGGTGAAAAAAACGCATCTGCCGCGATTAACGCATAACCGCTGCACTTGCGGCACAGTTGCGGCAAGCCCCATGCAATGTCTATGGGGCTTGCGGTAAGTGTGCAGCAGGTAATGGCAAGTGCGGTTCAGCGGTTTTATTGCGGCCGCACCTGCCGCAAGTGCTGATACCGCACTTGCCGCACCTGCCGCAAGCCCCCATAGACATTCTATGGGGCATGCGCAACTGTGCCGCAAGTGCAGCGGTTATGCGTTAATCGCGGCAGATTAACGCATAACCGTTGCACTTGCGGCACAGTTGCGGCATGCCCCATAGAATGTCTATGGGGGCTTGCGGCAAAAACCGCTGATGTGAAAGCAGCCTAAGTATGTTTGTACAAAGTTTAGGGACGTAAATGAAATTCTGTCCATTTCCTTCAACTGTTTTGCTATTTTATAGTTACATGGTCCAGTCTTGTCACCCAAGGTTGTATAAATGAATAAGCGCTTATAAATGATGTTGATTTAAATTCTCATGCCAGGGTCTGTCCAGTTAACCCAATATCAGACACTCGCGAACTGTAAATTTGTCCATTATTAACATTTCACCAGGGATCATGGTTGATACGCAGTTTAATGGCTCAGTAATTAGTAAGTACTATACTCTTCACTATTATTTAACTACTTCTAATATAATACATGCTGGGAAGAACTATGGCTTTTGTGTGGGATTAAGGCACATAATAAATGAAAGAGTCTATGATACTTGACGTATATTGGAATTAGTAGAGATATACTATGGCACAACTTGAGTAACGGAAATGTATGCAAGAGAGCTGAGGTGCTCCAGTGACATTTTATAAATATAATTCATCTTATTCTAGAATCAAGATAAATATAAATGTTCTTTCTTGATATTAAAGTGGAGCTCTAACTTTAAATGAATTAAAAAATGAAAAAATAAAGCTACAACATGAGTTGGTAATCATGCAAACCATAAGAGCATGTTCACACTGGCTACTAAACAAAGCCCAAAATGAAAATTATATAAACAAATATCCAGCTGTATATAAATAAGTAAAAAAATAGTGCATTTAAATAACATAGGGCATTTATTTAGTGGGGTATTTGTTCACATAATTTTCATCTTGCAATTAATTTGAAAGGCAACATTAAAAACAGTTAATTTCCATATTTGTTACCAAATATTTTTCATTATGTACTAATTGATGGATGTTGAACATATATTGATGTCTTAAGGTTCTCTTTTAGGAATATACTTTGATGACCTGCCTGCAGGTTTATTAGTAGAGGTCAGAGTGTGACCCCCCAGGACCAGAAACAATCAGTATCAAAAAAGGGTGTGCTAGTGTATTTTTATGTAGCTACATTGACTGAAATAAAAGGAAAATAGTCAGTGGCTGTTGGACCACATCTCTATGAACCTCCAGTTTACCTACAAATCCTTGATGTGCGTGCTGATTAGTCTCTTTGTAATTTCTTGTTTGCAATACCCAATGACATCAAGGGACCTACAAATCAAAAGAGGCATTTGGGATGCCGCAGATAGCAGAGGGTTTTCAGTGCTCTTATCATGGACTACTGACGTGGCTACTTAAAATGGTTGCTCACTATTAGGACAACCACGTCTGTTTCCACTAATTTCCCCCTGTTAAAATAATAGCCCCTGTATTCACCTTACGTGTTGGTGCTGCTCCAGCGTGTCGACAAGCGAGGTTCAGCGCTCATGGGACATTGTGACGTCACCCAAGCCCTGCAAGCATTCACCACCAGCTTCTGCCTCACCACCTTTAGACCAAATAAATGAAGTGACGTTATGGCTGATGCTCATCTACTGTTGAGGGCTAATTTAATCCAAGGCATGGCGAGAGAAGTTGGCAGGGACAGGACACAGGGCTCGCATGACATTACAATGTTACATGAGCCCCAGAACAGCGATTACCAAAACCAATGTAATGGCACCATCATGGGAGATAAGTACAGTCTCTAGTATGTTAACCTGGGGAATCAAGTGAAACCAGAAGCGGTTTCCCTAGTAGTGGACAAATCCTTTAACCAGCGTCTTGCAAATCTTTTTGTCTCGCTCGAGCATCAACACATATGTAATTAGTATTGGAGCTTAAACCTTTTTTCTTTAGTCATAACTGAATATTCATAGGAAACCCATTTCAAACTTGTATTAAATACATTTATTAGGTCATGTCTTCCAAACACTACAGGATTTATTTTATGGATTTTATTATTTTTCTTTTACATGGAAAACTACAATATGTGCTTAATATTATGGAAATCGAGGTTCCTATACTGCTAAATCTCCTCCTTTCCTCATTTCCAGTCCTGACTTACATCTTTCATGTGTGTGTAAGTGAATAATTCACCCCTGAATAGCTGATATTTCTTGGACCTATGCCTGAATTAATTGAAAACTTCATTCTTAATATCAACCATTAAAGTTTGCCTTCTTTTAGCTGTCTGGGTTACAAGATCAGGTCTCCACAAAGGTTTTGCTAATGCTTCATTAGTACGGCAGTGCTGCTCTTGTACCTGCCCTGGCCCTTTCTTAGGGCATCCTGACAAGTCACGGTTCAGAGCGAGAAGCCTAAATTTAATGATGGCTATTTAACATGTTATTTTAAGTCCAAGAAATAGCAAATCTTAATAATAAATGTATGGATAATTTCTGTACAGGGAATATTACCAGTGCTTAATGAATATTTTTCTCATGCTTTTTTTCTAATTAACTCCAGTGTGTAGATTAGGGAAAGCTAGCCTTCAGTACTGAGCCTTTCATTGGTAATAGGCACTTGAGGTGATGTTTAATTAAACTGGAGTGGTGATCGGAAAGAGACCTGTGCAGACTGAAGTGCTAATCCTTTTGCCTTGCTTGGTGTCCCAGTGAGGTTGTGATTGATGAGCTGATTTCTTTTTACATCTTCATTTGCATCTTCTGCTAATACCCACAGACAGAGGTGCTGTGTGTTACTCTAAGAGAATGCCCTATGGATATGGAGCTTTCTTTAATTTTAGATTCTGCTATTTAAACACCCAGCTTTGCTTTTATCTAGATCAGAGGTCCCCAACCTTTCTGACCTTGAGAGACTCATTTAGCCTTGGGACAGGTTGCGAGCCACATCCAGCTTCCACAATCTCTCACAGTTGCGACACTCAGAGCCCCCATGACTGGTATGATGACAGCCAAAGGTTTTTCACCAAAATCACACCGAGGCAGTATACCAAGATCCAGAGGTTCTTACCTTACCCCCATTCACATCTGCTCTACTATATGGGGCTACTCACAAAACTCCTCATCTGGAGGCCTCGTCTTCATAGCTGTTTGCTAGAGAGACAACCACGAGTCACACATCCCAGGTACAAAAGCCACATGTGGCTCTCAAGCTATAGTTGGGGACCTCTGCTCTATAATAACTAACAGCTCCAAACTCTAACATCAACTTTAACTTAAAAAAAATAAAAATCTCTCTACTATTCTGATTATTTTCTGAAATGTATCTGTGTAGGTGAAATGGATTATTTCGAAGTGTCAATTTAGTTCATGAAGTTAACTAAATTGAATTCAACCATAATATGATGGCTCTTTTCTTCTGCTTGGATATTTAGATGATTATTTGCCTTTTCTGAGTTGGGTATTCTTACAGGTTAATTACATGGACCCACCGGTGGCACTACATGACCTCTTATTGGTAAAAATGTACTGATCAGCAGTTATTTAAAGGGAATCTGTCATCAGGCTTATATACATCAGCATAATGTATGGAAAGAGCATACAGCACAAACTCAGAAAGTTAACCCCACCAACACCATGCTTTCTGTGTACATTACCTACTGATAGTAAGGCCTCATTCACACACTACTTTTTTTTGCTGCGTATTTTTAAGCACAAGCTCATCACAAACCAGAAGTGGGTGATTAAACATATAAGTGGAGCACTTGTTTCTATTAGACCTTTCCTCTGAGTGTGCCACTCCCGGTTTTGATTGTTCCACTCCTGGCTTTTTTTGAGCTTGTGCGTAAAAATACGCAGCAAAAAAAGCAGTGCGTGAATGGGACCTAAAATGCTCATCAGAGAAGGGTGCATCATCAGACAAGGGCTCACATGTACTGTACTCCTGGAAGGGATTATCTCCTGGTGATTAAACATTTATTGTCTTGAAACAACAGCACACAGCTTAATAAGTGACACATCCTTGAATTCAGTGATTTAATCTCTGCATCATGTTGTTCTTCAGAATACATAGCAAAAATCTACTGACTGTTTCCATTTAATGGGTTGTTTACACAGGCAGACTGCAATAAACAATGTGCTCTGAGCGATCTGGAATAGATCTGTAATAGATCACTCATTGTGCTTAGCCTGCCATTGTTCTTGGTAGTCTGAGTCCTGTTTACACAGTATGAAGAAACTGTTAGGGCCCCTTTACATGCAGAGACTTTCCAGGCGATCCAACCAGCGATACGACCTGGCCGGGATCGCTGGAAAGTCTCTATGCAGTCGCTGGTGAGCTGTCAAACAGGCAGACTCCCCAGTGACCAGTCAACAGTGACATCGCTGGTAAGCAGGGTAAATATAGGGTTGCTAAGCCGTGCGCTCTGCTTAGTTACCCGTTGTTTGCCCTGGTTACCAGCGTCCTCCCGCTTACAGGCTGGGCTAAGCGGGAGGACGTTAGTAACCAGGTAAACAATGGGTAACTAAGCACGAGCGCGCTGCTTAGCTACCCGATATTTACCCTTGTTACCGGTGCCCCAGCATCTAATGTGTGGCGCTGGGCTTTGGCTGGGAGGTCATTGATCGTTGGTCTCTCACTGTCACACACGCCCATGCATGCTGACCAGCAGAAGAACAAGGACCAAAAAATGGTCCTCAACGATTTGCAACAATCAGCGACCTCACAGCAGGGGCCAGGTCGCTGATGCGTGTCACACACTGCAACATCGCTGGAAAGGTCGCTGTTACATCACAAAACCTGTGACGTTTCAGCGATATCGCTACCGATATTGTAGTGTGTGAAGTACCCTTTATGTGATGGGTTGAATTTTGCTCATTGATCAGGCGATCATCAGCCTGATTACACTGAAAGATCATCAGAAAACAAGTTTTCTTCAGAGTAATTGTTCATGATACTCTTTCAGTGTAAATACACCTTAAGCCTAGAAAAGAGGATATATGTAAAAAGACAGTGTTATGGAGGATGTGTTACCATCACTAAAAAATACAACAAAACATTCTTAAAAAAATTTAATTTAAAAAACAAAAACACCATATGATTAGTTTTTAATTTATTACAACTAATAATAATTATAGTTACAACTATCAATTTTAGTAGGTATTAGTGATGAGAGAACCTTTTAAAGATCGGTGTACACAAACTTTTTGGCGAACTGTTCGTTAGCACAAATTTAACCCAAACCTCAATGAAGTCACTGATTGGCAGTTCAGCTCTCTGCCCACTTACAGGCATTCATAAGCAAAACACTTCTGGGGATGGGAAATCGGGGTTTTTATTTTTTTTTTATTTTGGACACAAACTGCACCCAAAGGCCAGGGTCACACATACCATCCGTTTTTGGCTGAAATCCGTTTTTGGGAACATTTTGGTCATTGTTTTTCAAAATCCAAAAATGCATATGCGTTAAAGCATGTATGTGTGTGTTTTTCAACATGGGGCCCTATTGGAGACGCATGCGGTAATGCATGGTACATATAGGCACCATAGGTTAACGCATGCGATTTTTACATGTGTTTTTGGTGAAAAAATGACTAAGTCGAAATATTCCAAAAAATGTCCAGGACCTCAAGGGGCACTATTAATAACCTTCAAAAAATAGATCAGTTTTTCTAAGGGCTTAAAGAAGTGATTGACATGTGTGACCCTGGCCAAAGACTGTGTTTTTAAACCCAGAGTGAGCTGATCCAACAGTGCTGGAGGCTCATAGTGGGCCAAGCAGCAACTCTACCGGACCACAGCGATGTTTGTTCCAGTGGTTTGCAAACGTTAAGCACCTTAGCTACGGACCCGAACAGTTTTGTTCAACACAGGGAAGATCAGTAACCTGAACTGAACCAAGCTTTAAAAGGCACGCTCATCTCTTATAGGTATAACCATAATACAATCAGCCAAACAGATGGATATATAGATTGTTCAAACCAAACTAGCAAATTGACTAATGATGCACATGAATGTGGCCTGAAAATAGGACAATTATAGTAAGTGGACATAGGAGAGTAACATTATTAAGGGGCGATAAAAATGCAATGTCCGAACAGTAAATGTCCATAGCAGGAGCAGCAGTAAGCAGATGGCCCCTATAGTTCATACGATCAATAATACTCCACAATTGCACTAAAACTTGGCAAACAGGGTAGGATTGAATAGTCGCAGGGAGTGTATATGTATACATAAAGATGTGTGTGTATTCATCACAAAATAAGGTGTTCTTTATTAAAGGAATCACAATAATGATGTTTGTTTGCATTCTGACATTGATCATCATAGTCAATATATTGATCGTTTTAACATTAGAATGAAGAGCTCATAAAGTTATGGATTTTGGTCGGGTGAGATAAATGTTTATTCCCATAATGGGAAAAATAGATAATTTAACATCTTCTCTAAAAACAAAAATAATATAGATACGTTGTATAGTTCTTTGTTTACAACATGAGAAAGTGAACCCTACCTGCACGGGGACCATGCATCTGACAGAATAATTCATTATCATGGAGAAAGACTATGCTTTATTTAGTTTGAAGTTAAGACCTGTGAAGTGTCTCACAAGGATTGTTATATAATATTATGCATCAAGAGATTTATGATTCTGCAACAAAGTCAGGAAAGAAACAGATTCCATAATGATCCCTTCTTATTATAATCAAGTTCTTTTATCACAGTCTAGAAGTGAAAGTTACTTTGGTTACATTCCCCCATTGTAATGTGAGCGCTCTGTAAATCTCCTGTATGCTTGTTTATATGGAATCACAAGTATAACAATTATCCATTGTATCAGAGCAATTGATCACTATGTTAACAGGAACAATTTGATGATAGAGCAAAGTTATTTTATTAGTTACCAAAGGTACCGGCATCACTTTCCAATCATCTTAGAAGTGGTGTATAAGATATAATGTGTATAAATACATGAGATGTATAGTATGTGTCACGGTTAGAGATGAGTGAATAGATCTGTGAAGGATCAAGTTTACCGTAAGTTTAATTTCCTGAAATTCATGGGTTCATATGAATTTAAACATTTTGAAATTCGCAGGTTGCAAAAACAAAAACTTGCCTGGCACCATGTCTCATACTGGTAGAGAGTGTGGGCTAATATTGGTTTTGCAGTGCTGCATGAGCCTCAACATAATGCCCTGCAGCTATGACATCTTGTGGATTATCATACCTTATGCACTGGTGGTCAGTACCTGGGGCATTACAGATCGAAGGTTCCCAGGGAGCATGCTTTGTACGGCAGATTCATTTTCCATTTTCCCATCTCCAGAATCACCCTTCAGTAAGTCTCTGTCTCCTGTAGAGTGTAAGCTTAATGGACAGCAGGTCCTCTCACTTTCTCTCTCCTCTGTAGAGTTTAAGCTCTTATGGTCAGCATGGTCCTCCCTCTCCTATAAAGTGTAAGCTTTTATGGCCAGCATGGTCCTCTCCTTCTCTTATGGTCAGTAGGGACCTCTCTCTTCTGTAGTGTAAGCTCTTATCGTTGACAGGGTCCTCTCTCTTCTGTAGAGTGTAAGCTCTTATATCAAGGGGTTTCCTCTCATTCTTTTGTACAATTTAAGTTTAATGATCAGCAGGGTCCTCTGTTTCTTCTGTAGTGTGTAAGCTGCTAAGGTCAACAGGGTCCTCTCTTTTGTAGAGTTTGAGTTCTAATGATCAGCAGGGTCCTCTGTTTCTTCTGTAGAGTGTAAGCTCTTATGGTGAGCAGGGTCCTCTACTTTCTCTCTCTTTCTCTCTTGTGTACTGTAAGCTAATATAGTCAGTGGGGTCCTTTCTCTTTTTTTCTCTCATGTAGAGTGCAAACTGTTATGGTCAGTAGAGTTCTCTCTTCTGTAGAGTGTAAGCTCTTATAGTCAGCTGGGTCCTCTATTCTCTTTCTCTTCTCTACAGTGGAGTATAAGCTTTTATAATCAGCAGGGTCCTTTCTCTGTTTTTCTCTCATGTAGAGTGTAAGCTCTTATGGTCAGTAAAGTTCTCGTCCGCTGCCTCCCCCCGCTCTCCTTCACTGGTATTTTGTGAGCAATTACAAGCTTTCCAGTATTGAGATTTGTGCAAATTTATTCACAAGAAATCAATCTTTTGGGGGAAAATTAACTGAAGTCAGCGATTTTGAAGTTCAAAAGAACCACTCATCTCTACTGACAATGTATGAATAGTTTTTGACACATGACCCTTTTACGCTATATTGTTTCATCTTTCCTACTATATGTTGATGCTGCTCATGTTGTTATGATTTCAAAAGAAATGTTGTATGTGCATTACTGTAACACGCAAAAATGGGTCAATTGCAATTCTTAACAAGTGACAAAAACAGGGCACAGAAGAAGTGCCAACCTGAGCTTTTCCCCTGGGTGTCGAGTGCCCAGGGAAGGTGCTTCAATCAGTCACTTCATTTTAAATTCCTACCTTTTTTTAAATGAACATTCTCACTATCTGTACTTAGAGCATGGAAATAATACAGGCTTGTCTTTTTAAACCACCCCCACTGCTCCAGTGCTGCTACTACTAGTCTCTGCCAGTTCTGCAGCTGGTTATGTGCCATCCATCATTCACAGGACCACTGCAGCCAATCACTGGCCTCCTCAGTCTTGTGCCATCACTATACATGAACCTTGCTGCAGTACTACTGAAGCAGCAACATGTGAACTGAGGGAGAATTAAAATGTGATTATAGCTATATTGTTAAGCTACTATATTAGCTACATTAAAGGTGTTGTCCAGGCATTTAAAATTGATGAAATATCCTCAGGATAGGTCATCCAAATCATTGGTGGGGTCCAACACCTGATAACCCCCCCAGATTGATGTAAACCATGAAAGAAGATAAACAGTACAGCTGTGTTCATTATGTAGGGACTACCTCCGAGATAAGCATCTGAGCTTCTGTTCTGTTAAATAATGATCAGTTTAGATGTTGGATGTGTGGCGCCCCACTGGTCAGTGCGCCTCAGTAGGGGTACAGCACCCAAAACAGAATGTGCGTTATCCCCGCCGTTGCAGGGGATAATATCGAACTGTGGCTCTTATCTCAGCATCCTACACCTAGACTAGAGGAGCAATTAGCTAACCCATCACCAGGGTAACCGGTCCCGGTGGGAGGAGTGTTAGGGTAGAAGGATCGGGAAACACACAGACAGATCTAGTCTAGTCTAGGAGGCAAGCAAGGAACAAGTCCTGGAGGGACACCACATGGAGGGCGCCCGAAAAGTAGTGTTGACCCAAACAGAAAGTGGAGACCCAATGCCAGACTGTCCAAGTAAGCGGTCTGGGAGAATCCCAGTCCACAACAGGGTACCGACTCTAAGTCACGGTGCAGGCGAGTCCAACCTGAGCAGCCAATACCGGTGGGTCACAGGTCTGCCAAGCAGTCCCCAACCTCTTCCACAACATACAACCCCACCAAGCATCTTCAAACCGGGTTGAGCCCCCTTAGAGGAAAAGTGGTTACCTTATCACTCCCGACGGGCCTGGTAGGAAGTGGGTTTGTAGGTTTGTACAGGACAGTGCACAGATAGAAAGGAGGCACAAGAAAGACACAGAGGACAGTGAACATAGCCAAAGGAACACTTGGGGAGTCTCAGAGAGACTTTGTACCTTCTAGTGACTACCTGGCCAGCTACCCGCAAAGTCTGTGTATCTGTGTACCTGAACTGCCGTGAACTGTTGCCAGTAAAGTACCCGTACAGATTCAGCAAGCCTCCGGTGTTTTATTCTGTTAAGTTAAAAAGTAGCTGCTGCCACATTGACCAGCTCAGCAGCAGCACTGCCCAGGGACTTGTTCCGCCTGCAGGGAGCATTGTCAACTGGTTGCAATACCCCCATCCCTGGCGGTCTGACAGCGGCACTGGTGAGAGCACCAGAAACTTCAGGTGGCATTACAAGACTTTATTCCTTTATTTTTATCTTTCCTATTTACCCAGTGAGCCCCAGGGTTACGGGCCCGGGCACCGGCCACTGAGACATCACTCCCAGCACTATTGCCCGTGTACCGAGTTCCCAAAAACCCCTGGGCGGGTCAGATGTCAGGGTTGTAGGAGATGGAGCATCGGTGTTGAGAGATATGGGTTGCCTCTTAGGTAGCTGATGGTGTCCTGCAAAATGCAAAGGTATTTGTAGAGGCCTTTTTTTTTCTCTCGGGTCAGATGTCAGACCTCTTCAATCTAATTGTGTATATGGTTGCCTATCCATGTCCAGACATTCCCTGTTAGCTCCAAAGCCTTAATGTGAAATTTGTAATAGGACTCCTAATTTATCGTATTATCACAATATTAGTTACACAAGAGGAAAAAAAAGGCTGAATGATGCAAACAGTGAACACAGGAATGAGAACATGCATTATTGCTTAGAAAAAAACATGAAAACATATGTTTTTAAAAATGTAGATACTTAGCAGATAAAACTGGCCAGATTTATTATCATACGACAATTATAGTTCTAGTCTCTTGATATGAGACATAGACCTGTTGGACTATAATGATCAAGTTTTGTCACAATACCTGAATCCTAACTCTTCATCCTATAGGCAATTAATGTTGTTGGTTAGAACTCATTACAGACATACTGAATCCTCAGCAGAAACCTTCCCTTTATCAAACATCTGCTAAGCGCCGCTTCACACTGCGGCATGATCAGGTCCGGTTCTGTCCGGGAGTACCCAGACAGCTGCGGACTGGATCAGCACACAGGACTGGGGGGCTATTATGCCCTCCGGACCTGTGTGCAGCGCGCGCAGCTGCAGCCGCTGACAGGTCAGGACCGCGGCGCCCACGGTCCTGACTTATCAGCAGTGGGAACTGCGTGCGCTGCACACAGGTCCGGAGGGCATAATAGCCCCCCAGTCCTGTGTGCTGATCCAGTCCGCAGCTGTCTGGGTCCTCCTGGACAGAACCGGACCGGATCATGCCGCAGTGTGAGCGGCGCTTAGAAGAAAGCAAGAAAATTGCTCCCAGTAAGGTTAATGGGTCTCTCTTCCAACTGATTTCTGTTCTTTCTACATGATGCATAATGTGCTATATTGCAAATAAAATATTGTTAGAGACCAGATGACAGGTCTTCAGACTCACGGTATCATCTATGGTTACTAAGTATTCCAACCTAGAGTATATCTTTCCCACTGTCCCTTTCTTTAAGCAACATCAGATTAAATTTCCCCTCTCCAAGCAGTAGACGCTCCATCTTCTACTGCGAAGCCCTGAACATTATCCACATTCTATAACCACACAACTCCAGAGGGATCTCCTTAAATACTGCTGTGGTGACACATAGGTCATTTTTTTTTCTTTTTACCTTTTAGCTCTGGTAACAGTGAGGGTCTGATTTGATAAATAACTGTTTTAGAGTTGCAGCTAGGCTGGCGTTCTCATTTTTCATCTACATAGGAACTCATTTTATCCCTCCATGGGGTTATAATATAAAATAAATATACATACATAGTAATGGAAAAGGTTTCAGTCCAACAGATCCTTTGTATATTTTTAAGTCAGGGCTGAAATGAATATTAACAGTAGAATAGCTATATAAATTATTTGATTGTGGAGCACAGTGGTTATTTCAATTCCCCACAGTATGACCTTTCTGAATTGCACATAAATATAATGCATATATTATAGCGTTACCCGTCGGCCAGGCATAATCCTTTATTTACCACCTTCTCAACAGGAATGCTTCTTATTTTATATATCAACTACCTGCTTTGTTTCCCTATATTTTAATTAATTCATTACCATGAAATTACATTTCCTACCTGTTTATCATATAAATATATTCCGGGCTGTATAAAATGTCCATAGAGCAGTATATATCAGTCCAATGCCCCTGGTAATATTAAGGTTGTTATATTAATAGATATCCCGGAATGTAGCAAACATCATTGTTACATGCTGTATGACATAGGCCTACGCTACATAGTGGGAGGATTGCTATAAAAAGACCTGAAACATTTTCCTTTGAGGCATGTAATGTAAAAACAGCCGAGTTAATATCTCAGTAATATGCAATCACCAACCAAGAGTTTTCTTACAAAGGGAAAAAAAGCATCATGAAAATTAGGGATGTCATATAACGGTGTATTAAAATAACAAATAAAAAAGGCAACTTTTGGAAAATTGACAAATTGTGAAAGTTGTTAAAAGTAGAAATGAGTGGACCGGTGGAAGCTCGGCTTCTGAAGGTTAAGCCGGACTTTAGATAAAGTTCTGTTCTTCACCTGAACCTCATTGGAAGACACTGATTGGGCAGCTGAACTCTCCACCCCCAAACAACCAGCCATAAACAAAGCATTTCCGAGGAGGGTGTGGTTTTGTCTTTTTTTTGTAAAGGCTGGGGTCACAGTTGCATTTTTTACAAGCGTTTTTGGAGACCTGCGTTTTAAAAAACGCATGTAAAAAACGCACCCTTAGGCCCCCATGTTAAAAAACGCATGCCCTAATAGCAAAAAAGCATGTGTGACAGTACCATGCGTTTTTGGTGCATTTCCAAAAACAAATGCGTTTTTTAATATGGGGCCTTATGGGAAACGCATGCAAAAACGCATGTACAATTAGTGCCATTCAAAAACGCATGCGTTTTTTTAACATGGGCTCCTATGGAAAACGCATGCGTTTTTGAATGGCACTAAATGGTACTAATTGTACATGCGTTTTTGCATGCGTTTTCCATAGGGGCCCATGTTATAAAAACGCATGCGTTTTTCAAAACGCACCAAAAAATAGTACATGCACTATTTTTTGGTGCAGATTTCAAAACGCAGCCAAAATCGCAGGGAGCCATCACACACCTTAAAAAACTCATGCTGACATGACAAAACGCATGTTAAAACGCATGAGTTTTTAAAAGGCACTAAAAAACGCATGCCAACTGTGACCCCAGCCAAACACTACATTCAATATTGCTGATTTTACCCTCAGTGTGACCAGTTGAAACACTGCAAGCGGCCCTCACTGAGCTGAGCAACGAGTGTACCGAGCACATAGATACTCACTCAAGTAGTTTTCAGTAAATGGCGCAGATAGCAGTGCATGGACAGGTTCATCTCTCTGCAGTTACCAGTAAATGGTGCTGATTAGCATGCATGGACAGGTTCATCTCTCTGCAGTTTTCAGTAAAATGGCGCTGATAGCAGTGCATGGACAGGTTCATCTCTCTGCATTTTCAGTAAAATGGTGCTGATAGCAGTGCATGGACAGTTCACTCTCTGCAGTTTTCAGTAAAATGGTGCTGATACCAGTGCATTGACAGGTTCATCTCTCTGCAGTTTTCAGTAAAATGGTGCTGATAGCAGTGCATGACAGTTCATCTCTCTGCAGTTTTCAGTAAAATGGCGCTGATAGCAGTGCATGGACAGGTATCTCTCTCTGCAGTTTTCAGTAAAATGGCGCTGATAGCAGTGCATGGACAGGTTCATCTCTCTGCAGTTTTCAGTAAAATGGCGCTGATAGCAGTGCATGGACAGGTTCATCTCTCTGCAGTTTTCAGTAAAATGGCGCTGATAGCAGTGCATGGACAGGTTCATCTCTCTGCAGTTTTCAGTAAAATGGTGCTGATAGCAGTGCATGGACAGGTTCATCTCTCTGCAGTTTTCAGTAAAATGGCGCTGATAGCAGTGCATGGACAGGTTCATCTCTCTGCAGTTTTCAGTAAAATGGTGCTGATAGCAGTGCATGGACAGGTTCATCTCTGTGCAGTTTTCAGTAAAATGGCGCAGATAGCATGCATGGACAGTTCATCTCTGTGCAGTTTTCAGTAAAATGGCGCTGATAGCAGTGCGTGGACAGGTTCATCTCTCTGCAGTTTTCAGTAAAATGTGCTGATACAGTACATGGACAGGTTCATCTCTCTGCAGTTTCAGTAAAATGGCGCTGATAGCAGTGCATGGACAGGTTCATCTCTCTGCAGTTTTTCAGTAAATGGCGCTGATAGCAGTGCATGGACAGGTTTTCATCTCTCTGCAGTTTTCAGTAAAATGGCGCTGATAGCAGTGCACGGACAGGTTCATCTCTCTGCAGTTTTCAGTAAAATGGTGCTGATAGCAGTGCATGGACAGTTCATCTCTCCTGCAGTTTTCAGTAAATGGCGCAGATAGCAGTGCATGGACAGGTTCATCTCCTGCAGTTTTCAGTAAAATGGCGCAGATAGCAGTGCATGGACAGGTTCATCTCTCTGCAGTTTTCAGTAAAATGGCGCAGATAGCAGTGCATGGACAGGTTCATCCCTCTGCAGTTTTCAGTAAAATGGGGCAGATAGCAGTGCATGGACAGGTTCATCTCTCTGCAGTTTTCAGTAAAATGGCAGCGGATAGCAGTGCAGGGACAGGTTCATCTCTCTGCAGTTTTCAGTAAAATGGTGCTGATAAGCAGTGCATGACAGGTTCATCTCTGTGCAGTTTTCAGTAAATGCACAAATAGCAGTGCATGGACAGTTTCATCTCTCTGCAGTTTCAGTAAAATGGGGCTGATAGCAGTGCATGGACAGGTTACATCTCTCTGCAGTTTTCAGTAAAATGGCACAGATAAGCAGTGCATGGACAGTTCATCTCTCTGCAGTTTTCAGTAAAATGGCGCTGATAGCATTTGCATGGACAGTTCATCTCTCTGCAGTTTTCAGTAAAATGGTGCTGATAGCAGTGCATGGACAGGTCTCTCTGCAGTTTTCAGTAAAATGGTGCTGATTGCAGTGCATGGACAGATTTATCCTGGCAGTCTTCAGTAAGGCTGTGGTCACAGTTTTTTTAGTGCTTTTAAAAACGCATGCTTTTTTACATGCGTTTTTTCATGTCAGCATGAGTTTTTTAAGGTCTCTGATGGCTCCCTGCGTTTTTGGGCTGCGTTTTTGAATCTGCACATAAAAATAGTGCTTGTAGTATTTTTTTGAGCGTTTTGAAAAACGCATGCGTTTTTGTAGAAAACGCATGCGTTTTTATAACATGGGTTCCTATGGAAAACGCATGCAAAAACGCATGTACAGTTAGTACCTTTTAGTGCATTCAAAAACGCATGCGTTTCCCATAGGAGCCATGTTAAAAAACGCATGCGTTTTCCGGAAACGCATGCGTTTTTTAACATGGGCTCCTATGGAAACGCATGCGTTTTTGAATGGCACTAAAGGTACTAATGTACATGCGTTTTTGCATGCGTTTCCATAGGAACCATGTTGTAAAAACGCATGCGTTTTCTACAAAACGCATGCGTTTTCTACAAAACCGCATGCGTTTTGGATATGCTCCAAAAACGCATGGGACAGTCACACATGCTTTTTGGCTATTAGGCATGCTTTTTAACATGGGGCCTATGCATGCGTTTTTACATGCGTTTTTGAAACGCAGGTCTCCAAAATGCATGTGAAAAATGGTACTGTGACCACAGCCTAATATATATCCTGCCTTACAGTTCTGCCCCAATACATCGAGAACGTCTTACACATAAACTCTAATACTTATTAACACCAACCATGAAGCAAATTCTTCACTACAAGTATCTATTAATCTGTATAACATGACGGCCATGCCTTTAACTTAACATGCAAAATCATGATTTCAGGTTCTTTTAAAGTGTAGATATTAGTGAATAGTGTAAAAGAACTTACTACATTCACTAATCGTAAAGAAAATTCTATGTAATGAAAAATGTTTTGAGTTGTTAAAGTCTAGGATTTGTCTCATACCATTATCATATAATATGTCAATAAATCCTTTCATTAATAACCAACAAGGTTATATGCACTGAGGAAATCATCCAGCCCTTGTATAAAAGGTGTTATAGTGTCTGCATTACTACCTCTTGCAGTAGATTATTCCATAGTCTGACTGCTCTAACTGTAAAGAACCCTTTCCTATGTATCTGCCGGAATTGCATTTCTTCCACCCACAGTCAGTGACCCCTGGTCCTTTAGTATTGTCTTTGGAAGGAATACGCCATGTGCTGGTCCTTTGTGTTGACTGCACATGAATTTATACATATAAATGAGATCTCCTCTTAGGTACTGGTGTAAAAATCCAGTTTAATAATTTCCAAACTCCAAACATTTTGGTCTCTGCTTTCTTAAAAGATATATTGTATATTTTGAAACTTGACTCAATGTAAGGATGCATGGATCTTTGAACATTTTCTGGCACGTCTTGAATTGAGATATGGTCCGAGACGCTATCGGCCAAGTAGCTACGACTCCTAGTATGAAACTGATATATGAACATTACAGTCCTCTTGATTTCAATAGGAGCTCCACTGGCTTCACTGGAGGATACAGAGGTACAGCAAAACCAACAAAAGCTGAAGGGGTGCTGTATTTTTTTTGCATTGTTACAGACCTTTGGACGGGATCTCAGTTCATGCTCTCAGCCATAACATCTTCTGGCAGGTTTCAATAATTTATCAAAAGATTTTTAAAGTTGCATGTAACCTTTACACTCACAGTTCATTATTTAATTCGCACATCTCTTGGTCAATTTTCAGAGCTGGAGAATAATGTTCACAGATTTAAGGAACAAATTCACTAACGTAGGTACTTAAAATGGATTTTCTCTTTTTTAGGTGTTCTGTTATAGAAAGTTAAAAAGAAAGAAAAATGTATTTAATAGTCTAATGTAATAGATGAGGTTTTCAAATCAGGACTCTTCTCTATTAGTCAATTTCTATCCCATTGGAGGATTTAGCTTACATTACATGTATAGCACATCATTCAAAGGGTTGTATCAGGAACAATTGCACATTTTAATTAATAGATCTTAAGTTCCACAATTGGATGTGTTAGATAAAATGGTCCTGTCCGGAGATATTTTTTTTATAAATGTGCCCCTGTGTAAGGCTGCCTTCAGACTTGCAGATGCATCTGCAGCGTTTTGCAGATGCATCTGCAAGCATCTGCATGCAGACCGCGGCCCCTATGTTTATAATGGTACGCACGGCGGTCTGCAGATGCTTGCGGACCGCCGTGCGCTCTCATTGCCCGCCATTAGTGATCTGTGCGCACGCGGATGCCTGCGCACAAATCACACACTCCCGCTCGCACCATGGGCGCGAGATGTCGCGTCCATGTGCGGGCGGGAGTGTGTGATTTGTGCGCAGGCACCCGCGTGCGCACAGATCACTAATGGCGAGCAATGAGAGCGCACGGCGGTCCGCAAGCATCTGCAGACCGCCGTGCGCACCATTATAAACATAGGGGCCGCGGTCTGCATGCAGATGCTTGCAGATGCATCTGCAAAACGCTGCAGATGCATCTGCAAGTCTGAAGGCAGCCTAATGCAACAGGTCGGTTATACCACAGCTACTGAGCAGGGGAGGAAGTAACAGAATATGCACACATTAGAGCTAGGGAACACAGAATATAAGAGTATACAGACCTTTTTAGGGATCACAGATAATAAGACTATATAGACATTACAGCCAGGGATCACAGCATATAGGAGTATACAGACAGTACAGCCGGGGATCACAGAATATAAGAGTATACAGACAATACAGATGGGGAACACAGAATATAAGAGTATACAGACATTACATCCGGGGGATCAAAAAATATAAGAGCATACAGAAACTACAACTGGGGATCACAGAATATAAGAGTATACAGACAATTCTGGGGATCACAGAATATAAGAGTATATAGACATTACAGCTGGGAATCACAGAATACAAGAGTATGCAGACTGTAGGGATTTGCTCTGGCAGCGTGTTGGGGGACACTCAAATGGTAACAGGCGTATTCTTCAGTAAAATAAAGTCCAGGAGTTTATTACATCATAAACCACATATAGTGCACAGTCTATTTACATTACACCAGCGTAACATTATTGACATACCAGTTAGTCCCAATTGCGGATAGGCCCGCCTGAAATTTACATAGCCCTTTACTGTGTCTCAGTGAAGGCATCACAACCTCCACTCACTGACCTCTCAGTCCAGCAATCCTGAGAACAGGGAGAGAGATGTTCCAGGCTCTCCACACATCCTTGGTCTCATTATCACGTGCCTTGCAGGACGCCAACCACTTACAAGCATTCCATCCTAGGTGTCTTTCAGAAGAATATGCAAATAGAGTCTGTGGAGCCTCGTTTAGGAGTCTCAAACACAGGACTAGCCAGATATAGCCACAACTATACACTTCAGCCCCTGACCTTACTCCTGAAGTATTACAGAACACCAATGACTGTCTAACCGCAGTCTCCAATATCATGTCCGCTCTCTATTTGAAACTCAACCTTTCCAAAACTGAACTTCTTCTGCTCCCACCCTCTGCCACCCTCCCTAAACCTGACAACTCTCTCTCTGTGTGCGGCACCACGATAACGTCCAGTCAGCAGGCTCGCTGTCTCGGTGTTTTGATGAACACTGATCTCTCCTTCACCCCATATATACAATCTCTCACCCGCTCCTGTCGCTTGCACCTGAATAACATCTCCAGAATTCGCCCTTTCCTCACCATGGAAACAACTAAAACCCTCACTATGGCCCTGATTCATTCCCGCCTTGACTACTGTAATTCTTTATTAGCTGGCCTCCCCCACAGTAAGCTTTCCCCTCTCCAGTCTATCCTCAATGCAGCAGCCAGGATCACCTATCTAGCTAATCGTTAATCAGATGTCTCTGCTCTGTGCCAGTCACTACATTGGCTACCCGTACACTATAGAATCCAATTCAAATTGCTCGTTGTCACCCACAAAGCTATTCATGGTGCGGCACCTCCTTACCTCTCCACCCTCATCTCTGTCTACCACCCCACCCGCCCCCTTCGCTCTGAACGTGACCTCAGACTAACATCAGCATTAATCCGAACCTCCCATTCCCGACTCCAAGACTTCTCTCGAGCTGCACCAAAACTCTGGAATGCTCTACCCAAAGAAATTAGGACCATCCACAACTTGCATAGCTTCAGACTCTCCCTAAAAACACACCTCTTCAGGGCGGCCTATCCTTCTCCCTAGCAGTAGTCATTTAGACATTAGATATTCATTGTTATAAGCCCTTGTACTTTGTGTTCCCATCCCTTTTTAGATTGTAAGCTCCTTCGAGCAGGGTCACCTTCATTTTTTGCCTTTTTATTGTATTTCCTAAGTTGATTCTATGTTTATTGTATGTAACTACTGTTCTGCATTACCTTTCTGTACCGTATATTTTTCTTATATGTACCATTGTACTGTAAAGCGCTGCGGAATATGTTGGTGCTATACAAATAAAGTTTTATTATTATTATTATATTAGATATCCCTCCAGGGAAGGACCTAGCCATGGGGTGGCTCCTTGAGGAAACCATCATAACCACCATATTAAGTGGCCCTTTCAGTCAATACCCCGCTCTTTATGAGTTGAAAGATATGACAAGGGAATACCAAGGCCAGGTATCCATCCACAGACAGCTGTTTCAGGGTGTTGCCCCTCATCAGTGTGGAGTAGGATTCTGGCTAAGTGGGAGCAATGTCTAGTAGACCAACATCACAAAGCAATCACAGATCTCAGGGAGAGCAGTCCATGAAAACACTGTGGGCAGCTGGCTAAAGCGCTCAACACAGTGAATTCCTAGGTGCTTTGCCCCCTTGGAATTACAAATATGCAAATAGAGTCCGTGGAGCCTCGTTTAGGAGTCTCAAACACAGGACTAGCCAGATAACGAAGGACGTAGCCATGGGGTGGCTCCTTGAGGAAACCATCATAACCACCATATTAGGTGGCCCTTTCAGTCAATATCCAGCTCTTTATGAGTTACGATCACATAATCGGCCCAGTGCATTGTGGGCCTTATCACGTGATCGGCCCGGCTCCGGCGCATGCACAATGCGCATATTCAAGCTGGGCAGATCACGTAATCTGGCTCACAATGCAATGGGCTGATCATGTGATCAGGCCCACAATGCATCGGGCCGATCACATGATTAGGCCCAGAATGCACAAGGCCAGATATGACGTTCCTGCCCGGTGTTTTAGTTCACAAGGGAGGTGGCTACTTCAAAAATAAGGAGGAATAATACAAGATGCGAGGACGCCCAGCAGGCGTGCAGAATGATGATGAGGAGGGTAGAATGGAGCTCGGAGCCCGCTTTTCCAGTCTCCTAGATTGAGATTGTAAGTAAGTTAAAATCACTTTTCTAAACTATTATAGGGCCCCTTTAGGTCAGTGAGGGATGATTAGGGATCAGCTCACAAGGTGCAGGGACAGGTAGTGATATAATAGAGATGGGGGAAACAAAGTGACAGGTTCCCTTTAAGTTTTAACTGTGTAATTCTTCCTTTGACCTGTGAGGGTGCTGAATGGAAACTGAATACTTAATGCAAGTTTCCTCTACGGAGGGTAGCTAATTTTTATGAGTCCTAATAGTGTTATACTCCATGTTCCAATGATATTTGAGGGTTCATCCTAAATAAAAATGTATTGAACAAAGTCAATAATTTTGCTGAAATATGTAAATCACGATTGATGATTTTACAAGTGCACTTTTCAACAATTTGCTTCTCTCCGGAGCAATTACATCAACTTTACATGCAAATTGCGGCATACAATCAAGGAAATTCCTATACAATCTATAAGCACTTTCGGCTGGCAAAATACAAATGAACTTGAAGTGAATAGTTCATTCCCATTTGCAAGTGCTTCAGTAATTTCAATATGATCCTTAATTCCCTTTTTAATGATGTGCCTTTTCCTGATGACAGCCTGGAAAATGCAATAAATAAAAATGAGGCTATTTTATCAAGTGGAAGACCAAAGGATGCCGGTGGGACTTGTGCTTTCAGGCTACTGGAGATCAGGTGCACTGCAGAGGTGAAATGTCTCAAGGGAGGAATACAGAATGTTCCTTTTGTAGAAGGCTCTATGGTTCAGAAACATCTAATTAATACATTAGCAGCTGTCAAACAAGCAGACTCCTTGGGAGATATTTTATCTTTGTATTTTAATCAGAATTGAATATAATTTTGATAGGAGATAAAACGGAAACATATTTATTCGGAGATGCCGCATGTTAGGATTGATATTTACTTGCTTTGTGTCTAAGAATCTCAATGTGACATATAAGATAAAACCTCCAGTAATAAATATGACGTTATGACAGGTTGGCAGTAGGAGTAAATGAACTGAATTATATAAATTCTATAGAGTGCTGTATGTGCTCGGAGAAAGTGACAGATGAGTGTAGGCTCTATTTAGAATATGTCCATCACTAATGTAACAGTGCGGTGCTGTGTTATAATGTGATTGAAGGTCTCGTGTGACATTGTCCAATTAATTTACAGATCCTATTCAATGTTGACTGTTGTACATTGATATTCAACATTAGGGCTAATTTTAACACACGTTTGGAAAATTCATGTTACACTTCAGCTCTTTACAGCTGGTTATGGCACTTGTCCAATCGGCCAATATATAAAAAACAAGGAGAAGAGGAATCCCAGGAGTTGGACAATCTCAGTCAACTTGCTTTAGAGTAGGTGATTGAAAGGTTCTCCAGTCCTAGGAACCCAACATTCCAAAGTATTGACATGACTTTGACACGTACACGGCCTGACAACCTGTTCTTTGCTTCTTGGCTTTGCTTTTTGGATGTAAGAGCTAGAACAGCAGACTGAACCTTTGTCTACAGAGGAGCTCCAGGGTATTAAGGAAAGAGTTTTGTTTTTCAAAGCCCCCATCACTATAGATTTGATGGTAGCAGGAGATTTTTGCCATTGATTAGTACTATGCAAAACATATTCTAAAATGAACCAGTAGAATTAGGATCTAAAATGTGGATTGGTAGATCTGACACCATAATAAGCCTGGTGAAATAAATCAAAGTCCTTAAAACCCCTTCATGACCCGGGAATTTTTCATTTTTCATTTTCGTTTTTTGCTCCCCTGCTTCCAAGAGCCATAACTTTTTTATTTTTCTGTCAATATAGACATATGATGGCTTGTTTTTTGTGGGACAAGTTGTACTATCATATGCAGTAATTTATTTTACCATATAGTGTACAGGGAAATTGCAAACAAATTCTACATGCAGTGAAATTACAAAAAAAGTGCAATAACACGTTTGTTTTTGTACTATTAGTCGCCATGTTCACTATATGGTAATACCGATGTGACGGGGTGATGCCTCGGTTTCGTACAGAGTTCGTAGACACCCACATGTATACCATTTACTGGTATCTAAGTGGTGAAAAAAATTCAGAATTTGAAAAAAATAAAACTGACTTTTTGCACCATGTTCTGTGACCCGTAGCGCCATCATTTTTCAGGGATCTGGGCTGTGTGACGTCTTATTTTTTGCGTCTTGAGCCAACGTTTCTAATGATACCATATTTGGGGGTATCGCCCGTTATTGCATTTTATAGCAATGTTGCGGCGACCAAAAAGACTGAATTTTGGCGTCTGGACCATTTTTTCCTTATGGAGTTTACGGCTCTCTTAACAGATTTAATATGATGATAGATCGGCATTCTGAGCGCGGCAAAGCCAAACATGTGTATTTTTTTTTTATACTTTTATTATGATTGGGGGAAAAGGGGGGTGATTTGAACTTTTATATTTTCTTTTTACAGGTTTTTAAAAACTTTATTTTTTTATTCATTCTTATTTTTACACTGCCTCTTTAGATGCACCTTGCTGCACAGTCCGATCGCTTCTGGGAGATACAGATGAGCTGCAATTTCAATGAAAATATACAAATTATACTGAATATTTTTCAATACCACGCTGATCAGACTACATGCAAAGGGGGTTTTTAATAATAGCCTTACTTTGCATAACCTATATTGTTTCTCAATTTGTAGTCATCCATAAGTACGGATGAGTGAACTGAACTTTAGATTTCCTAGTTTTCAGTATCGGAGTTTAGGTGCTTTATATATGCAAATCACTCGTGCTGGGCCCAATGTGAGCCACCGGCAGGGTTTGATTGGCTCACACTGGGATGAATTCATCATTACTGGATGTAGTGTGTACGAAAAAAAGACAAAACCCCACCCTCCCAAACGGCTTTGTTTGATTGGCTGTATGTGGGCGAAAGAGCCGAACTGCTCAATCAGTGACTTCCAATGGGGTCTGGGTCAAGTACAGAACTTTATTTAAAGTCCAAATAAACCCCAGAATCCAAACTTCCACAGGTCCGGCCATCACTACCTATGAGTCACTATTCAAACAAAATTGTAGAGGCAACTTTTCTGTACACATTTTATCATAGGCTTCAATCCTGGAGGCTTTACCGCACACATTGTATAATCTAGATTATTTGCTAACCTGACATCTTTGATTTATAACTGCCAGGAAAATGAAGTTTTCCTATTAAATATGATCCAACCACTCTCATAGTCACCATAGCCGTGATATAGTTCTACATTTTCCTTTTATTGAGCAGTAGTTACATATATTCACACTTCATTTACAGGTTTGTGACTAATTATCTTTAAGATGCTAATTTATGGCAGGATTCATAGTATTTATCAGGGAAGTGATAATTTGTGAACCTGTTAGATACTCGTGTTACATTGTCTTTTATTTTTTTAATAGTGTTAGTGATACTGTGAAGCAAAAGGCTGAATACAAATAAGGTCTCGAAAGTTGGGTTGTAGCATCATGTTTCATTGGTGGAGATATAACAGCAAGGGAGAGTATTTCCATATATTCCTGTAGGGGGCGCTATGATCCACTACATCCCATATGATACATATTGTCCTATCGATATGGCTTCAAAAGGTGTTTTACCATTACATTAGCCTTCACAACACATCATACAAACATAAATATCCTATATCAGATTTCAGCTATATTGTATGGAAATCAGCTAAAATTCCAGCCATTTGCAGTCCAACTGAGCAAAAATTGAGGCTTAGTATCAGGCTACAAGGGAGAGTAATTCGGCATTGAGATGGTCAGGAGTGCTCAATATCAAACAAGACGATTTTCCATCTTCCCTGAAAATAATTGATCCTAGCCCTTTCTTGTAGAAAAGTGACCCTAGGGATGTGGGGGTGAGACAGCTGTCTGTTTATGGCTGCCTGAAAGCACTTGATAAAATCACCATCTCCATTGGATTCTTGGCTCAGAAAGCCTAAACAGATGAGACTGTGATAGAGACATCTTTTTTTCCTCCTTTTTTTTTGTATATGGAAGAGGTAATCAGTACCTAAATAATGGCTGAACATATATAATAAAAAAACTAAATAGATGAAGGCTATGTACAGCATCCCAAATTCTTATTTCCTCATCCAACAAAAATCCAATTTAGAATTTAAAAAAAAATCCAATTTTTTCCAATATTTCCCTTAAAAACAAAGTGGTAGAAAAATGTATGACTTTATATGGATTGTGAGAACGTAAAAAATGTTTGCTAAGATGAACATCCCCTTTGTTTTAAATGGCCACACAGAGCTCTATGGGGCACGTGAAGAGGACTCTTAGACTGTGAGCCCTCGTGGACAGGGTCCTGCCCCTCCTGTACCTGTAAGTCCTGATCGCCTAGATTTAGTGTACTTGTTCTTGTCTCCCTCATCCTCATGTAAAGCGCCATGGAACCTAATGGCGCTATATAAATAAATAATAATAATAATAATAATAATATTGGACCATATAACCAGCCATGCAATCACAGGGGTTTTCTTTAAAACAGCCATCCTACTGACAAGGTGTTTGATAGATCGAGGTTCCCACCACCCCTCTCGTCTAGTAGAGATAAAAACGAGCTGATTAAAAAAGACGCACTGCCATAATGTCCTTGGTCAAAAATGATCTGACATACATCAGGTTCTTCTCTTTGGTCATTCATGAGATCTTCTCTATTATAGACTCCTATCACCATTTCTATAGTCATTCTTACAATTAGCGAGCCTTGACGTGTGAAGATAATCTCTACAAACAGGAAGAGGATGAGAACTCTAGTCTCAATATCGATGCTTTAAGGGACCTTGCCATATGATTTAGGAGAAGACCAAGCCAGAAACGTAATTTGCAGACACGTGTTTCGGGGTATTTTTGCCTCTCTGCATTGAAAAGCAGGAGGACTGGCTTGCCTGACTTGGTCCTGACAGGGTGCCTTGCAGGGTAAAGTTTTTTCTTATTGAGAGTGATAAGTGGGATAAGGAGTCAAATAGGCCATGCAATGCTCTTAACCAAATTTAAATATGCAAATATACTTTTCAGAGATTTTGCACAGCTCTCTAAACACTTTGGGGAAACCTCTAGTATCCTGACATTGCATGTGTACACTTAACCACAAAATAAATCTGTCCATCAGCTTCAGGGTGATGGAATTGTGTTTTACTGCTTAGCATTCATATTGCTTCTAAGAATATTGTGGGCTATGCTAAATCACAAAATCCTATACACACTAATAGTTTGTTCCCACTTATGTCCTTCTGAACAACTTGCTGACATCAGAATTTATTCACATTGAATCAAACCAGGCTGATCAGTCATAGATGGCTCTATAAATATTCTGCTTAGTATGCTCAAAAGCACTCTCTGTGGTCATATCACTAGAAGATAGAAGATGGAGATGGATAGATAGATAGATAGATAGATAGATAGATAGATAGATAGATAGATAGATAGACAGATGATAGATAGATACCGTAGATAGATAGATAGATAGATAGATAGATAGATAGATAGATAGATAGAGAAGTCCAAAGTAATAATAATACCAAAAAAGTAGACCTTGATATCAACACATGGGGCGCAACGTTTCGGCTAACAAAAGGTTTTCTTAAGCACAAACATATGGTGGGTACAGAGCGTAAAAATAGGGTATATTCAATATACAATAATGATGAGTAATTAAATAAAACATTAGTATAAGTGCAATATATACTATTATTATATTGCACTTAATATAATATAACTTATTATTATATTATTAAAATAATAATACGAAGTGCAACAAGATCCATAATACTATAAATTTCAGCAGTACTTCTGTCTAATTTAAGAACTTTTTATTTTTGTCATTTTAACAACCCATAATAATAATTATAATTCCTATTCTGGAATTTATCCACCAGGTCATCAAGAGCGTTGTGTAATGCATTCCTGGTTGTTAGGCACTTTAATGGTGGCGCCCGCAGACTCCTTTGAAGTAATGCACATGCGCGGCTCTGTGTTCAGTAAACCAATAATGACTTTAGACACTGAACATGCGCAATTTACCCAGCAAGACAGAGGTGTGCTCTGTACCAATTAGAAGCATACGCTATAAATATGTTTGCACAAGTACACTATATATCTATACATATAATTACCGTATATACTCGTGTATAAGCCGACTTTTTCAGCCCAAAAATTGGGCTGAAAAGTCCCCCCCTCGGCTTATACACGAGTCATATACGTGGGGCTGTGTCCGGGAGCAGGAGGAGGCAGGAGGAGGCTGGAGGAGGTGGGGGGAAGGCTGCAATATGAGCGGCTCGTGACGTGGAGCCGCTCATAACTTATTCATGATATGCACTGCATCCCCCGCCCATCCGCGGGGGGAGCAGTGCATATCGCCTTACAGCCCCCCAGCACGGGTATACAGCCCCCCCATCCCTCACAGTATGGCGCCCCCTTTCCATACAGCCCCCCCCGTGGTATCCAGGGCCCCCCGTATATACAGCCCCCCCGTGGTAACCAGGGCCCCCCGTATATACAGCCCCCCCGTGGTAACCAGGGCCCCCCTTGCTGCACCTGTAAAGGAAGAAGTCAGTATACTTATCGCTGCTGCTGCCGCCGCCGCCGTCGCCGCTCCGCTTCTCGGTCACCGCGCTGCTCCGGGTCTTCACGCTTCCTGTTCCTTCTCCGGCGCTCAGGAAATGACGTCATTGTTCGAGCGCCGGAGAAGGAACAGGAAGCGTGAAGACCCGGAGCAGCGCGGTGACCGAGAAGCGGAGCGGCGGCGGCGGCAGCAGCGATAAGTATACTGACTTCTTCCTTTACAGGTGCAGCAAGGGGGGCCCTGGTTACCACGGGGGGGCTGTATACAGCTGGGGCCCTGGATACCACGGGGGGGCTGTATACAGCTGGGGCTGCTGTATACAGCTGGGGCCCCTGTATACTACCTATGGGGGGGGTCTGTATACCTCTGGAGCTGCTGCTGTATATACCCCCTAGGGCTGCTGCTGTATATACCCCCTGGGGCTGCTGCTGTATATACCCCCTGGGGCTGCTGTATACTACTACTGGGGCTTCTGTATACTACTACTGGGGCTGCCGTATACTACCACTGGGGCTTCTGTATACTACTACTGGGGCTGCTGTGTATATACCCCCTGGGGCTGCTGTATACTACCACTGGGGCTTCTGTATACTACTACTGGGGCTGCTGTATACTACCACTGGGGCTTCTGTATACTACTACTGGGGCTGCTGTATACTACTACTGGGGCTGCTGTATACTACTACTGGGGCTGCTGTATACTACTACTGGGGCTGCTGTATACTACTACTGGGGCTGCTGTATACTACCACTGGGGCTTCTGTATACTACTACTGGGGCTGCTGCTGTATATACCACTGAGGCTGCTGTATACTACTATTGGGGCTGCTGTATACTACCTCTGGGGCTTCTGTATACTACCACTGGGGCTGCTGTATATACCTCTGGGGCTGCTGTATACTACCACTGGGGCTGCTGTATATATCTCTGGGGCTGCTGTATACTACCACTGGGGCTGCTGTATATATCTCTGGGGCTGCTGCTGTATATACCACTGGGGAGGCTGCTGTAACACTGCTGGGGCCTGTATGTACCACTGGGAGGCTGCTTTATACCACACTTCTGGGGGCTGTATACTACCACTGGGGAGGCCTGTACACCACTGCGGGGGCCTGTATACCACACTGCTGGGGGCTGTATACCTGTGCTGGGGTCCACCCTCGGCTTATACACGAGTCAATAGGTTTTCCCAGATTTTGGGGGCAAAAGTAGGGGGGTCGGCTTATACACGGGTCGGCTTATACACGAGTATATACGGTACATGCAATTGACTCTTATATTTTTATTGATATATCTGATATGTATTTTTTTGTACAGCAGCACTTTAAATTATTATGGACCTTGTTGCACATTGTATATTCACTTTAATGTACATTTTATATTGCAGTTATACTAATGTATAATGTAATTACCAATCACTATTGTACATTGACTATACCTAATTTATGGACTCTGTTTTCACCATATGTTTGAGCTTGAGAAAGGCTATTGTTAGCCAAAATGTCACACCCCATGGGCTGATATTAAAGTCCATTTTTTTACATTATTTTTGGAGTGCTGCCTGATTTTATTCCTCTAGATAGATAAATACATTAGATTAGGGGTGGGGAACTCTAGGCCTTGAGGCCCGCCAAAAGGTCATATTTTCTGGATTTCCTTAGCATTACAAAGGGGTTGGAATTATCACTGGTGGAGGTGATTATATTACCACCTGTGCAATATGAAGGAAATCCTGAAAACATGACCTGTTGGCGGCCCTCAAGGCCTGGAGTTCCCCACCTCTGCATTAGATGGATAAAATGATAGATAGATAGAAAGATAGATAGACCAGTAATAAAGACTGCAGCACTCCGTTTTCAGATGTAGATAGCCTCCATTGGCCTTCAGGCAATGGTGTGACAGACATTTCGGTCCCTAAGACCTTCTTCTTCTTCTTGGCTGGAAGAAGGTTTTAGGAATGTCATCAGTCCATAAAACCTTTGAAAAATCAGTCTTAAGATATTTCTTGGCCTAGTCTTGACGTTTTAACTTATGTTTCTTTTTCAAAGGTGGTCGTTTTTCAGCCTTCCTTACCTTGGCCATGTCCTTGAGTATAGCACACCTTGTGTTTTTTCATTCTCGAGTAACGTTGCAGCTCTGAAATATTGCAAAACTGGTGGCAAATGGCATATTGGCAGCTTCACGCTTGATTTTCCTCAATTCATGGGCAGTTATTTTGCGCCTTTTTTGCCCAACATGCTTCTTGCGACCCTGTTGGCTATTTGCCATGATACGCGTGATTGTTCAGTGTTCACGCTTCAAAAGTTTGGAAATTTCAAGACTGCTGCATCCCTCTGCAAGACGTCTCACAATTTTGGACTTTTCAGAGCCCGTCAAATCTCTCTTCTGACCCATTTTTCCAAAGGAAAGGAAGTTGCCTAATAATTAAGCACACCTTATATAGGGTGTTGATGTCATTACACCACACCCCTCCTCATTACAGACATGCACGTTACCTAATTTAGTTAATTGGTAGTTGACTCTCAAGCCTATACAGCTTGGAGTAGGACAACATGTATAAAAAGTATCATGTGATCAAAATACTCATTTGCCCAATAATTCTGCACACAGTGTAGATAGATAGATAGGATACGATAGATCATAAAGATAAGTAGATAAATAGATAGATAGATCTACTATATAATTGTCTAAGGCATCTGTCTGAAGCCAAAATTGCGTGCCAGACAGAGGCTGCTCATTGGTGGCCACCGGAGGAGGTCACCAATGAGCGCAGACTATGCAAATAGGAGCGCGAATTTAAAGTTCGAATTTTGCGTCAATTTGCAGCACGGCGACAGCGGCGCTTCAGCGCCTCTGTCGCCGCCATACACAGGTCCACCCGACGGTGACGTGAGCTAGCCGGGAGATGACATCTCCTGGCTGGTGAGCCGCTGACCGGAGCTCAGCCGCAGCTATGGTGTACCGGAAAATGTGAGCTGGGGGAGGCTGGTGGAGGCTGCAGGAGGGAGCCGGAGATCTCCTACTCCAGCTCATATAATATGCATAGCCGCTCTCCATCACCATGGTGCTGAAACCGCACCACGGTGATGGGCTAGGGGAGCGGCGCATATTATATGGTCCTGCGCCCCCTTGTGATGACAAATTCCCCCCCTATGTTAGATATGGCCCCCATACTGTTGCCATAGTAAAATAATAAACTCTATACTTACCTCCTGGCTCCTCCTCCAGCGCTGATCTCCCGGTGTCTCTTTGGTCTCCCAGCTGCTGCTGTGATCGCACACAGAGATGATGTCACTCTCTGCTGTGCCGATCACATGACACTAAGAACCAGGAAGTGGGGGAGCTCTGCAGCATTATCTCTGCCCAATCACAGCTGCACGGAGGGAGACCGGGAGATCAGCGCTGGAGGAGGGAAGAATAGAGCAGCATGGGGGCAATATCTAACACAGGGGGGCATATGCCACACATAGGGGACGTGTGCCACACATAGGTAATGTGTGCCATGCATAGGGTATGTGTGCCCTGCATAGGGGACGTGTGCCCTGCATAGAGGATGTGTGCCCTGCATAGGGGATGTGTGACACAATAGGAACGTGTGCCATGCAGGGGGGACGGTGTAATGCATAGGGGATGTGTGCAACACATAAGAGACAATGTGCAACACATAGGGGACGTGTGGCATGCATAGGAGAACTGTGCCATGCATAGGCATGGCCATGCATAGGGACTGTGCCTCATAGGCATGTGCATGCATAGGGACGTGTGCCATGCATAGGAGACTGTGCCATGCTAAGGGACGTGTGCCATGCATAGGGATGTGTGCCACATATAGGGGACGGTGCCATGCATAGGGACGTGTGCCATGCATAGGATGTGTGCCATGCATAGGGGACATGTGCCATGCATAGGGGAATGTGTGCCATGCATAATGGACTGTGCCATGCATAGGGACGTGTGCCATGCTATAGGGGATGTGTGCCATGCATAGTGGACATGTGCCATGCATAAGGGACGTGTGCCATGCATAGGGATGTGCCATGCATAGGGATGTGCCACACATAATGGGACGTGTGCCATGCATAGGGATGTGTGCACATGCATAGGGGACGTGTGCCATGCATAGGGACGTGTGCCATGCATAGGGGATGTGTGCCATGCATAGTGGACATGTGCCATGCATAGGGACTGTGCCATGCAATAGGGACATATGCCATGCATAGGGGACGTGTGCCATGCATAGGGACATGTGCGCATGCATAGGGGACGTGTGCCAAGCATAGGGACGTGTGCCATGCATAGGGGACGTGTGCCATGCATAATGGGACATGTGCCTGCATAGGGACATGTGCCATGCATAATGGACGTGTCCATGCATAGGGGTTGCATAGGACATAGGGACAGTGGCATGCATATGGGACTGGCATGCATAATGGACATGTCCATGCATAGGACTGCATGCAATGACGTGTGCCAGCATAGGATGTTGCAATAATGGGGACGTGTGCCATGCATAGGCAGGGCCGCACTGTCCAATGGTCAATATGAGCCTTTAGGCTCAGGCGGCTAGGAGGCAGGAGAGCCGCAGATCAGAAGGGGGCGGCGCCTGCACCATGCAGCCGGCTCCCTGTGTGATGTGCGCCGGCTGCTTAAGGTAAAATCACCAGCAGCAGCTAAAGAAAGCACCCCCCCGCTCCTCACCCGCGCCGCCGACAGCAACCCCACCCCACCCACCCACAACTGCCAATAGCAGCTCCACCCCACCCACCTGTGGCCGCCGACAGCAATCCCCCCCGTTCCTCACCCGCGGCCGCTGAAAACAACCCCACCTGCCCCGTCCTCACCTAGGCTCAGGCGGCAGAGAGTCTTTCTGCACCCCTGTGCATAGAGGAAATTAATCTGAAATGCGTACCGGCAAATACGTTTATTACAAAAAAAGCACTGGTGATGCATCAGCGACACGGGATTGCCGTGACAGAGACGACAGCGCTACACTCACATAGTGGGCGAGAAAGCCGACTTCACTGTCAGCTTTCCCATCCCGCTATTTCAAGTGAGCAGCGATGTGAAAACAACACACCAGCGCCCAGGTCGTATCGTTATCAGTATAGCTGGTGTGTCTTTATGTGTGACGGGGGCTCTCCTTAAGCTAAACGCACACAGCACCAGGAGCCAGGTACTGCAGACCACTTACACCCACACACCCTACACTCACCCTGCACTCACACTCACCAACCACTCACACTTACCCTGCACTCACTTCACACTCTGCCCTGCACGCATGTCACACTCTGCCCTGCACTCACGTCACACTCTGCCCTGCACTCACATCACACTCAGCCCTGCACTCACATCACACTCTGTCCTACACTCACGTCACACTCTGTCCTGCTTTCACGTCACACTCTGTCCTGCACTCACGTTTCACTCTGCCTTGCATTCACGTCACACTCTGCTCTGCACTCACGTCACACTCTGTCCTGCACTCACGTCACGCTTAGCCCTGCACTCACGTCACACTCACCTTGCACTCACCACACACTTAGCCCGACATTCGCTGATTGTTCGCGGCTGGCTGGGCACGACCAATCAACGACGCGGGATTTCCATTAAAGTGAAACAGGCACAGTCCGCCTGTCTTCCCGACCCCCTCCACTTGGTCTCCTGGTGCTGCTCACCCGCTCCACGCTCCCTCCCAGCCGCCGCTCCATGCTCCATCTGCCCGCTGCTCACCCCGCCATTCTTCTTCTTCTTTTCGTGGCATAGACTCCAGAAATTCAAAGGCCGCAGGGGGTGGGGGTGGAGCTACCAAAGGGGGCGTCATAATGGCCGTGAACAAGGGCACGCCCACCACATCAGGGCTATGCGCTTGGACACGCCTACTATGATGCCCCCTGTTAAATCCTCCTCCTGAGGCCTTGGAATTGTTGACATTTATGCTGGAGGAAGAAGAAGAAGACATGCTAGGGTGAGAGGCGGCTGGACAAAAGCCTGGAGCGGGTGAGAACTAAGGGGGCCACTGCCGTATACCCGCACTGCCGTACACCTGCACCGCCGCACACCCACATAATCTAGAATATCTGATGCGTCAGAATCGGGCCACCATCTAGTAGATAGATAAGCATGCAGGTAGAGATAGATAGATAGATAGATAGATAGATAGATAGATAGATAGATAGATAGATAGATTCCACACAATATAGTGATTTCTATAGTTCCTGAAGGACAGCACATTATAAATCAAGGTAAAGAAGAATCTGAGCAAAATCTCTGTATCCTTTCTGTATGTTCTATAATTTAGGTGACTTAGTTAGGGAAGTTTTAAGGCAGGTATCTCCTGAATAAGCAATCAATCTTATCCGGTGTGTTAGTGTGACCCGGCTAAAGTTATGCATGGAGAAAGTGTGCTTGCCTTATTATCTATCAAAGACTTCCAAGGTTATGCAAAATCCTCTGAAAGAGAATTATCGTAAAGAGCAACTCCTGAGAGATATGATTTTTTTTTATATCTTCAGGCCCTTAATGTTGTCCTTTGGGTGCAGTATTATAATAGTTACTGCTGGTATAGTAGAGCTCTTCAGCTTACATACTTTGTTACATCATGTTCAGAAGAACTGTTCTCCTGTACATCTTATTAATTAAAGGGGGACTGGATCTCAGTGAAAAGAGGAAAAATATTCTCCAATTTGTTTCTTAAAAAATGTTTTCTTCTCTGTTTTACTCAAATCCAAGATCTCAGAGCCGATCACTTGATGTGATGTGTATGGGGCCCTCACCTGTCAGGCCCGAAGCTGGACTTATAAAAGTAACACACCATAAATGAGATTAGAGCAGTTGTTAATTGTTTTCCCAAGCTTCTCTTAGGGTACCTTCACACACTGCAACATCGCTAGCGATGTTGCTGCAACGTCACAGGTTTTGTGACGTCACAGCAACCTCTCCAGCGATGTCACAGCGTGTGACATGCACCAGCGACCTGGCCCCTGCTGTGAGGTCGCTGGTGGCTGCACGTCGCTCAGGACCATTTTTTTGGTCCTTGGTCTTCCGCTGGTCAGCACGCGTGTGACCGCGAGAGACGAGCGAACCAGCGACCTCACAGGCTGGTAACTATGATAAATATGGGTAACTAGGCAGCGCGTCCGCCCTGCTTACAGGCTGCTCTAAGCGGGAGGATGCTGATATCCATGATAAACATCGGGTATCTAGGCAGCATGCGCTGCCTAGTTACCTGTGTTTATCATACTTACCAGCAATCTCACAGCTGTTGAGTCGCTGGTGAGTCGCTGGTGAGTCTGCCTGCTTGATAGCTCACCAGCGACTCCAGAGAGACTTTCTAGCGATCCCTGCCAGGTCGGATCGCTGGTGGGATAGCTGGAAAGTTTGTGTGTGTGAAGTACCCTTTATTCTGAGTCATACAAAGTACATTTCTCATCATGCGGCAGCCCACTGAAGCTAATATTTACTTATCTGATTATTATCTATATACTATACTATTGCTGTAATAGTGATTATATCTGGAACTTCTGTGCTGGAATAGTCCAATCCTTGGAACCTTAAAGTCCTAAAACAACAGCATTGTGTACAACAGGGTATATTATATGCAATCACAGCCAGGGGCTTAACTACAACAGTTACAGGGGTTGCAATTGCACCTGGGCCCTGGAGCCTAGGGGGCCCCAAAAGTCCCTTTGGCCTATAGAAAAAGAATATTGCTATTAAAAATTTGCAATGATTGGACGCCTTATTGTAGCTTTTGCATCGGGGCCCTTGAGCTTCAAGTTATGCCACTGGTCACAGCCTCTAATAGGATGCAGACACATTGGGATCTTATATTACCTTTATATTTACATTATGTTGCTGCTTGTTGTGCTCCCATTTTTAAGTGACTTTTATCAAAACTAATACAACTGGTTACAAAATGCCACCTGAAATAATAATAATAATAATAATATTAGTTTAATATTTTTTTTCTATAGCAATAATATATTTCTCAGCACTTTATATTTCATAGGGGACATGTACAGACAATGCAGAGTAACACAATTTAACAGGTACCAGGAGGATTGAGGGCCCTGCTCACAAGTTACAATCTATGAGGAAATAGGGAAGGCACAAAAGGTAAACGGTAAAAATTGCTTGTATTGTCTGGTCCAGCCAACAATATAATGAATAGGGGATTGACATAATGCTGTATGAACCAGTCACCAGCCAGAAATTGTACAAGTATAGATCAAGTACAGATAAAGTACCAAGTGCATGAAGGTGTAGACAGATGATTGGCAAGACCAATTTTGAAAAAAGTTTGTAAGAACAAACATTAGGTTAATAAGTGAAGTAGGAAGGCATCAAGAAAGCATTTTTATGGCCCTTTAAAACTGTGGTTTAATCAATGTCCTAGTACTGCATTCCAGATAATGGAGCAATTGCAATTGTTTAGACAGGAGAGAGGGTTCCAGATATTGAGATATAGTCTTAGGTTATTAGTGCAACGAGGCATGGGTAAGGTGATAGACAGGAGAGGAGGAGATGTAGAAAGCTACCGATTTATGGAGTCTTGTGATAAGAGTATAATTCATAGGGATTTTGTAGTGGATGGCAAAATGCATGACTGGCACAAGGTTGAGAATTTGTGAAGTGTTGAGAGAATACTGGATGATTAGATTTATTTTGCAATCTACAGTAAAAAAAGTGATTCTATACATGTTTTTTGGGTGCAGTATATGTACGAGCTGGAAGTAGGACTCTGTAGCTTACGAAGTAATGTAGAAGTCACACCCGAAATGCAATATTTGTTTAAGGGAAGGTTAGTGAAAGGAGGGAACAGAATAGTCCAGTTTTTGACAGAAAATTTTTAGATAAGAAGATCTGGTGATCCCAGATGCAAATCATACAACCACTGTATTTTGTATGTAATGCGGCCTGATGTCAGGACCATCGAGTGGTATAACTGGTGCATCAACATAGAAATGGTTGCAGAAAACAAATTTATTGATGGGCAACAGGGCTAGTATATAAAAGAAGAAGGGACTAGACTGACCTGAGAACCCTGACATTAAGGAGAAAAAGGAAGAACGAGCCTGCATACAACAATGAAGGAGCAATCAGAGAGGTAGAGGTGAACAAGGAGGCGCTGTGTCATTTGAGTTGGATAGAAGCAAAGCACTAAGGAGGTAAACTGATGATCACAGGGTAAATGCAGCGGAGCATCCAGGACAATCAGCAGGGGAGTAGTAACCATTGATTTAAACATCGTATGTCTCAGAGACTTTAGTAAGGGCAGATTCATGTAGTAGTAAAGCTCCTCACACTAAGCGTGATCGCTAGTGAGATCGCTGCTAAGTCACCAAAGTTTGCACTTAGCAGTGTACCATCCTGCTGTGGAGATCGCTGGTTGTGTCAAGTTGCCTGAGCATTTTTGATCGTTGGCCCAAGCAAGTATGCATTGTGTTGTTTGACATGGGAACGACCAACGACTAATATTTACAGTCTGAGAAAACAGCTGTCAATGACCTCAGTATCATTCCGGATTGTTGTTGCGTCGCTGGTGAGATCTGAATATTTGACATCTCACCAGCGATCCCTACTAGGTCGTATCGCTGTCGGGATTGCTGGTGCGTTGCCAAGTGTGACGATACCCTTAGGAGCAAAAATTGGATTGTAGAGGGTCAAGAAAAGAATTATCTAAGAGATAGCAGATCAGACAGAAATGGACCAAGCAGCCCATCAAGTTTAGAAATGAAGGGATATTAGAGACAGGTCTGTAGGTAGCAGTGCAGTTTTTGTCGAGGAATTTTTTTTTAGTAATGGGTGTATACTGGTGAGTTTGAAGAAGGAAGATGAGAGAGAGAGGGGTTAAATATTTTAGGTGAGTGATCGCAGACAGAGAGAGACTGAAAGAGATGTAAGGGAATATGGTTGCTGGTGCAAGTAGTAGGGTGAGAAGATGAAAGCAGCCTGGTAACTTCTTCTGTTACTGGTTTAAAGGCAGAAAGTGAGCTAGATGACGTGCAGGAGGGAAGAGATGGGAGAAAAATTCCTGTTGGGTATTGTGATTGGCAGTGCTGAGGTTGGTGGTTGGGGCCTGCACTCTTAGATTGCGGAAAAAATAAAATGTGTCAAAGAATCATTTAGGATTGTTGGAAAATGGCCGTCTGTGCCATTTTGTTCTATATGTAGAGGTGCAGCTTCATCATATAACCCCTCAATATTATTGTACAAAGCTTTACAGGAAAATTCATATTTTGGAAGTTGCCTGCACAATTTTTGCCTGTTCCTCCTTTATATTGTATGGTAGCCGGATTGTTTTGTAGCAAGGTATAATTATTATTATCATTTATTTATATATCGCCATTAGATTCCATGGCGCTTTACATATGAAGGGGGGAGAACATGGACAAATACAGTAAATTTAGACAATCAGCTTTTACAGATACAGGAGGGGAGGGGACCTTGTACATAAAGGCTCATAATAATAATAATAATAATAATAATAATAATAATAATAATAATTTTCTGCAGCTCTATTAGTTATCTCAATGAGGAGCACCTGCGATGTAGTCATTGATTTTCATGAATTACAGTTATCCCCACCTTATCAGTGGCAGCTTTTTGCCTATGTGTGGTCTAGGCAAATGTTTTCAGTCAGTGGCAAGGTGAGGTTAGGCAGAGCTCCTCATTGAGAGGACTAGCAGAGCTACAGCACAGAAATCCTTGGTAATAATAAAACTACAGCATGTGCACATAAATCAGCATCTGAATCATATTCTTTGTTCCTATTTTTTGCTGCCCTCATAAAATAGGCAAAAATCCTAGTGACAGATGATAGAATCTTGTGTAAAGAACATGACAGTATCTACAACTATGTACTTACCATAGCATTACATTTCTTAGTAGTCCTGTTATGGATTCTCCAGATGTGGGTTCTGATCCTTTGTAGTCCTTTATTGTGTTATCACAGTTCACTAATTTCTGTTCTGTATCCTTAGTCTGCTTTTTGAAACATTTAGACCCTACATTGCTAATATATATGTGAGGGCTATATATACCAGGAAGGAACCATATATACCAGGATGAGGGCAATATATACCAGGATAGGACCATATATACCAGGATGAGGGCCATATACACCAGGATGAGGGCAACATATACTAGGATGGGGATCATACATACCATGATGGGACAAGAATGGGGAACATCTATATCTGGATTAGGCTCATATATTCCAGGATGAGGGCCATACATACCAGAATGAGGGACATATATACCAGGATGGTGCCATATATACAAGGATTAGGGTCATATATACCAGGATGGAGCAAAGTTAAGGAACATATATACCAGGATGGGGGATGTATATACCTGGAAGGAGCCCAGGATGAGAGACATTAGCATGGAATTGATGTATATTACTCCTATAACAGTGTCAGCAGCAGATCCCCCCATAATGACCACATTTCTGATTCAATTTTTTTTCATATTATCCTCATATAATTTTTATAGTATTTTTTTACTTGTCAGCACATAGGGTTTACCTGTGGTGAGACATGTGATAAATAAGAAAAATGCTCACCTGAGGTGGTTGTGAAAAGTCACAACCACTGAAGTTACATATAATATCTTGTGATTTCCAGGATTCATGGTGTGCAGCAGTCTCCCCGAACAATAATCCAGAAATCCTGTAGAATGTAAATCCACAGGGGCAGGGTCTTCTCCCCTCTGTACCAGTCTGTCGTTTCTAATTTGTAACTATGTATACATAATTTTGTATGTATCCCTTTCTCATGTAAAGCACCATGGAATTAATGGTGCTATATAAATAAATAATAATAATAAAACCACAAAGAATAAATGGGGGCTTATATACCGCGCTACCATACAGACCAGTCAATAAATTCACTTACAGGATTTAAACCTTTTTGAATGATTTATTCTAAACGCATTTCATGTCCCTTCATCAGGTACACCTCTAAGACTCCTGATGAAGGGGCATGAAGACCCTGAAACGTGTTGAGAATAAATTGTGGCACCTCTATTGCTAGGCGCCACAGGGAGGTACTGCACCCCAAACAGAAGGTGTAGTACCTCTGTAGTTATGGGTTTGGGGTTCCCTCTTAAGGAGTCTGTCACACACACACAACACTAGGCCACCTTAGAGTAGGGGACTGGTTATTCAGTAGGTCCCAATGGGGGTTGCACCTAGGTTAGAGCGGGAGACTTAAGAGAGAGGTTAAACAGTTGGTGCTGGGAAGGCAGCCAGAGAGGACGTGCCTGACAGGGCTGCTGACAGGAGGGCACCTCTCTTCAAGAGGGTGACCCAGGACAGAAGGAGACGACCCAGGACCAGTTGGAGCCGGCTGGAGAAGTCTGGGGTCAACAACCCGCATAACGGAGCCGAGGCAGTCAGCGGTCTACCTCTGACTGCGAACTGTCCAACTGCGGGACCGGAATAAGGGAGCTGTAGTGCCACAAAGAGGTACCTCCACCTCAGTCCTGAAGAGGTCCAGGACACTCTAGATAACGGGCCAAATTCCAGTGGCGGGAGGATTTGTTTGTTGTCGCTCCCGTCCGTACCGGTAAGGAACAAACCGTGTCTACCAGTAACAGACCAGGGAACTGGCGAGGGAGCTCTGCAAAGGTAGTTAAGGAAAGTGTAAGGAAGTACTGAGACCCTGAAAGCCATAAAGGAAGGTACACCGACAGACTCTATAAGGCTACCCGAAACATGTTGCTACACCTTCTTTCAACCAGACTGTGCCTGAGAACCGACTGTGTACTGTAACATCTGCCCAGTACTCGTAAAGGACATATTGAGTTGAATCAGTGTCTGTCCTCCTTTCCTGCCAGCACCCCGAAGGCCTCAGCATCATCAGAGGGGTAAGAACAACTTCTCCCCTCATCCACCCTGGTGCCTTGAGGTAAAGCTCCACCTGTGGGGAGCTGTACTACCCTGAGCTGCACCTCCATCATCTCAGCGTCCAGCCGCAGCACTGGTAACCGTATTACCAGGTACCACAGGTGGCATCACAATACCATTCCTTCTCCCACCACCATCATCATCTTTCCCCCCACCATCCCCGCCACTGAGAGTCCAGGGCATGGAACCAGGAACTGACCAGCCGTGATCCCCCATCCAAGTAGTTATCAGTCCCAGTATCCGAGTAACCCCCCTACCCTGTCGACCGCCTCAGAATTACTCAAAAAGGTTCAAATCCTGTTAGTGAATTTATTGACTGGTCTGTATGGTAACGCGGTATATAAGCCTCCAATTATACTCGGTGGATTTCTGGATCATCTCGTGTGTATGTAATTTTGTGCACGTTTTATGCAAAATCCATACATGATGGTTAAAGATAGAAGGTTTTTTTTTTAATAAATCAGGGCTAAGAAAACATAAGAATCAGTCATTGGATTTATCACAATTTTCATAAACCTAAATTTTGCATACCTGTGTGATCTGCCCATTCTCCTAAGGAGAGAACCCAACCACATGGCTGCTCCACAATGCAGCATTATTTATTACATTTTAGATATAGTTATTCTATATTTTTAGATATTTATAATTGAAATGAAAAATAAATATTTTTAGTATTGCGTACTTTAAAAAAAAAATATGTAAAAAGCTTCAACTCCATATCATCGTATATATATTAATTTCCAGAGATCTTCTACACTGTGATAAGCCAGGGAGCATCTCTGGACCATTGCTGCTGTTTCATGCATGGAGATGCCTTCAGATAAATCTTGATTGTTTGCATCCTCCTAACTGTGATTATATTTAAGATTTTATAATTTTGACACTCTACAGAATAACTTGACTCGATGTGCCCCGAACTCTTCACTTGTGCCTCTGCTTGTCTCCGTCTCAGCCGGTGTTGCCTGCTTGCCATTTCCAAAAACTGGCCTTGTGTGACTTGTTTAATCACATGTAGATGTTCCGCAATTTGTTGTGCTACCTCCGAACACAGACATTAGTCCTGTTACTTTTCCCTAGAAAGAAAGGCTAATTTGAAATGAAACAACTTTGCTCCAATCTCTCCTTTGCATATTTAGCCCATTCTTCCCAATTTGCATATTTATTGCTTTCCCTCCTAACACTTGTTTACATCGGTGACCTTCCTTTATAGGCTCTTATGTAAATGACTTCTTGGTCACCTTGAGTGCAAGTCGTAATATATTATAAAGACATATTTTGAATGGTGCACTGCGTAATGCATTACATCTACGATACACCTGTTTACTATTGCTCTTCCATTTCATTTACATAACATGTTATTCTATGTATCTTGGTTCTTAACGCTGATCACCATATGGTTAAGGCTCTTACGTAAATGGCTTCTTGGTCACATTGATTGCAAGTCGTGATATATTATGAATACATGTTTTGTTTGGTGCTCTGCACATACATTACATCTACAGTACACCTGTTCACTATTGCTCTTCCAGTGTATCTACATAACATGTTATTCTATGCATCCTTGCTCTTCATTTTCAACAATGGTCACCATACGGTTAAGGCTGTTATGTAAATGACTTATTGGTCACCTTGAGAACAAGTTGTAATATATTATAAACAACACATTTTGTAGAGTACTCTACATTTACACTACATCTACGATGCACCTGTTCACTATTGCTTTTCCAGTTTACTTACATAACGTGTTATTCTATGTATTCTTTTTCTTAACGATGGTCACTATATAGTTTAGGCTTTTGTGTAAATGCCTAATTGGTCACATTGAGTGCAAGTTGTAATATATTATAAAGGCATACTTTGTGTGGGGCTCTGCACATACATTACATCTACAGTACACCTGTTCACTATTGTTTTTCCAGTTTAATTACAGAACATGATATTCTATGTATCCGTTTTCTTAACTCTTAACGATGGACACTATATAGTTTAGGCTTTTGTGTAAAAGACTTATTGGTCACATTGAGTGCAAGTTGTAATATATTATAAAGGCATACTTTGTATGGGGCTCTGCACATACATTACATCTACAGTATTCCTGTTCACTATTGCTCTTCCAGTGTATCTACATAACATGATATTCTATGCATCCTTGTTCTTAATTTTCAACAATGGTCACCATACTGTTATGGCTGTTACGTAAATTACTTATTGGTCACCTTGAGAACAAGTTGTAATATATTATAAAAAACACATTTTGTAGAGTACTCTGCACATACACTACATCTACGATGCACCTGTTTACTATTGCTTTTCCAGTTTACTTACATAACGTGTTATTCTATGTATTCTTTCTCTTAACGATGGTCACTATATAGTTTAGGCTCTTATGCAAATTACTTATTGGTCATATTGAGTGCAAGTTGTAATATATTATAAATGCATACTTTGCATGGGGCTCTGCACATACATTACATCTACAGTACACCTGTTCACTATTGTTTTTCCAGTTTACTTACATAACATGATATTCTATGTATCTGTTTTCTTAACTTCTAACGATGGACACTATATAGTTAAGGCTTTTGTGTAAATGACTTATTCGTCACATTGAGTGCAAGTTGTAATATATTATAAAGGCATACTTTGTATGGGGCTCTGCACATACATTACATCTACAGTACACCTGTTCACTATTGTTTTTCCAGCTTATTTACATAACATGCTATTCTATGTATTCGTTTTCTTAATATTTAACGGCGGTCACCATATGGTTAAGGCTCTTATGTAAATGACATATTGGTCACCTTGAATGTAAGTTGTAATACATTATAAAGACGTAATGTTTATGCAGAGCACCATGCAAAATATACCTACAGTACGATGCACCTGTCTACTATTGCTCTTCCAGTTTATTTATATAACATGTTATCCTATGTATCCTTTTTCTTAATTCTCAATGCCGGTCACCGTACGGTTAAAGAAATGATATTTACTTTGTTCTTTTCCATGTAATCATTGTCTCAGCAGTGTGCTATAGGGTCTGGCAAGGATAGACAGAGGCGTGCCTGGCTGTGATTGATGGAGAGAGCTGCAGCAAGCTAAAAGAGTCCCATCTGGATTAGGTTTTAGGAGCAGTCAGATGTTGAGTGGGAGGTCAGTAAGGCTTGAATTCTAGCTCCCCCTCCTTCGACACCCCTGCCATCTACACTTATACACACATTACACAGAAAATGCACGCCTTCATCCATAATTGATGCCTGCTTTTGGGCAGATGCTGCAGGGCCTGGGACACAAACAGCTGCTAAGTTTATGGAGAAGAAAGGGAGCAGGATGGTACAGCAGGTATATTTCCTTCCTTTCTCTATAACAATGGCATTGCACATACTGGAAGTGTGCGTCTCTCGTAGTAGGCTGCATCCTCAGCAAGCAAGGAAGGAGGCTTCCAGTGTCTTAGAAGGATTTGACTGCTGATAGCATTCAGGAGCTAGATGTAGAGAATGCAGCAGTGTGTTTTTCTGCTTTGCTTGATCCATCTATCTGAGTTGCTTTTCTAACCAGCAGGTTTACAGAGTAATTTTGCATTTCTCTTCTTTGTTTCCATGCCCTGAGGAAAAAGACACTGCTTGGCTCATTTAACTACTGTAGGAGAGGCGTCCTTTGCATATGCAATGCTGTTGGCAGGAGCAATGGAACACAGGAAAACAAATCTAATACAAAGGCAATTTGTCAGCTAGAGGTAAACTGGGTACATGGAGGAGAGCGGTGTGATAGAGCGGCCCCGCACATCAATTGTGTCACCCACACAAGCTCCTTAATAGATTTAAGGGGCTCAAAATAGAGCTGAAGTCTATATTGGGCTTTACATATTGTCTTTTTATGATTGTGATTGGGATTTTAATTTATTATTTTTTTGAAAGTTTCATGTTTGCAGAGAACAGGCGGCGGCGGAATGAAATATGTTTTTATTCATTGCAGTTTCTGGCTTTAAAATTACCATTCCGAAGTCCCTGTAAAGCATATCATGTTCCCCCCATTCTGGTTCGTTCGGGTTCACGGCAGAAAGGCAATAAACTATATTTAATACACTGCCACGTAATGCAGATTTCGGAGTTGAAATGTGGTTTTCATTAAATTTCTGTCCAAAACATTTAGCAAATGCTGACTGTCTGCCATCCTGGGCTTTTTACTCTCTGTTGCCAGCAAGTTACTTTAAAAGGGCTTACAACCTTCACAGCAGCTTAAGACATGACTAAATGACTCAAGTATTACAATCACAGGAACACTGGGGAACGGCCTTCACTGCAACATACACATCACTGTATAGAAACCGAAGAGGAGGAAAGCAGACAAAACCGCACTGCTCTTAATTAAATATTACTTGTAATTAGCACTAAGTGAGAATTCTTTGAATATTAATTTGGGTCTCTTGGAACTCCTGCCAGAGTTAATGAGAATCTACAGGGGTCCCAGGAACATCTGCGGTATAACCCAAGGTATCCGGAAAGATTTAGATGAAATACACCTGCGTAAGTCAGGGATATTCCTGCGTTGTGTGTCATTATGTACAAAACTAGGAGAATGACTAATATTTATATTTATTGAGAGTTTACAGGAATATTAGTAAAAGGGTAAACATCTATAGTCTAAAATTATCTATATCTATTTATTATCCATATACTATGCTGCACTAGATATAATCTATCTATCTATCTATCTATCTATCTATCTATCTATCTATCTAATATGCTATACTAGATATACTATATCTATCTACTATCTAACTACCGTATCTGTATCTATCTCTCTATTCTATCTATGTATCTATCAATCAATTAATCAATCTATCTACTCTATCTATCTACCTATCTATCTACCATTAGTCTATCTATCTATCTATCTATCTATCTTCTATCTACTATCTATCTATCTGTATCTACTTCTCTATCTATCTTTTCTATCATGTATCTATCAATCAATTAATCAATCTATCTACTCTATCTACCTATCTATCTAGCTATGTATCTATCTACCATCAGTCTATCTATCTATCTATCTATCTATCTATCTATCTATCTATCTATCTATCATAGAAAAATATGGAGCAGCACAGTATTGCTGGTATCCTGGGTGCAAAGTGAAAAAAAAACACCCCAAAAAGCAGTTTCTTTATACATACAGTCCATAGAAAAATCGCAGCACTCCCAAGGTGATCTCAATGTGCTCTTTATTCCAGAATCAGGCAAGCAATGGTGACGTTTCAGGCCCACATGTCTGGACTAAGGGCGTGTGGGCCTGAAATGTCGCTATTTCTGTGGACTCTATCTATCTATCTATCTATCTATCTATCTATCTATCTATCTATCTATAATACATAGGCATTTATATGTTAGCAGATGAAATTATTACTATCTCATGCACTGTAGTGTTCTAAAGAGTGTCCTGTAGTCCTGTGTAAGAGTCTCTTTCATTGATGTGACTGCTCTTTCATCAGTTTATAACACACTAACATACTTTATTTGATATTAGGAGATGAATTGAGGAATTCCTTCCCATTATGCAATACCACACACTGCCCTTTGTCATCTGTTATATTTGTCATAGACAGACATTTTAAACATATCTTGTTATCCATGATATTCTTTTGTGTGAGGATTGTAGTTCGGTTGCCTAGGATTTTAGTGAAGGCCACATACCATAGTGACGTTGACACTCATGTACCCCTTGTTTGCATTTAGATAAGTAAATGGAGAATGAAACCACAAATGTGGAATCATGGTAGGAGACATGTCTTACCCTGAAATAAGGGGTGACCTGACAGGACCACTGTTTGGGATATACATCTATCTGTGCCGGTTGGCAGACATATTTGCTTTGCTTGTGGATATAAACAGTATGATGTCTAATTCGATCATATCTAGCATTATCTGTACTTGGATAAGCATATAGGCCTCATGTGACATATCGCTTTACCTATTAATTTATAGAACTAGAACAGGACATGGCAGTAGAGTTAGTATTTTATTGGACATTTAGGTAAGGTGCACTAAGAACATCAGGGAACCATATTATCTGGTGTTTTTGACTATTAGATATGTTGGTCTAGGTATATACTCATTCATGTATGGGATTACACTTACTTTGTGCCTTAATTAGAATATAGCAGTTATCTCTATTTTTCATCCCAAGAACCATCTATAATAGAGTATGAAACATTACTTACGGAAAGTTCTAGGAATTTCTGTACTTGTTTGACAACATGCCAGTAGTTTTGACACTGATGAGGCCCTAATACTAAAAACTGTTCATTACTGCGGAGAAAACCCGTCCTCATTTTATGCAGTTATCAACACCTTTCCACCAAAGACATGCTCCTGATATTTCCTCCTTGCTTGACATTTGTATACTTGTACGGTGAGAAGGAGCCAGCTAATAGGGAAATTGTCTTTCAATGTTTTAACCAGTCTTTTTTCAATTTTTCATCTTGTTATTTGCTGTAATGTTAATTTTCCACTTATAAGTGATAAAGCTTTGTGTCGATCCTACATACTCTGGGCAAGACGAGCTGACCTAGATTTATAAGTTTCAAAGGCAGCATTTTCACATGATTGCAACTGCTTTTGTGCTTTCATAATTTAGGCTTTCTGGCCTATTTCAAAGATCAAACTTACTTGATAAAACAGAGCGTCCCCCGGGCATTATGTGAATTGTATTATATTTGTGAGTTCAATTGTTTGCAATTAACTTGATGCTGTTAAAGGGGAATGACGGAGTGTTGCGTGAGGGTCATTCTTGAGTTAAGAGTGTAGGAAGCATTCTCCAGTCAACCCGGACAAATTGACTGAGCATTAATAAAGGAAACATGTGTTCATTGGAGAAAGAAGCCATTGGCATTTGTCTGGTTAGAATCGTAGAGTATAGTAGATACAGTAGATATTGGATTTGGTGCAAACTGATTTGTATGTCTCCTTTCATCAACCAATATAGTGGTCTTTGGATGCTGGATGAGAGAGGGACTACAACTTTTTGCCAAGGCTCTTGTTTTGATTAGCCGACCTGGCATGAAGTTACAGTTGTGTCCCAACGCAGTAATGACATTGCGACAGGGTCACTAATCAAAAGACGAGCTATGGATTCTGGTACGAGAGAGCCGGTACTTCCTTTCCACTGTATTGTCAGATGGAATGGGACTAGTGATGAGCGAATAGTGAAATACTTAGGTTTAGATTATTCTAACCCAATACATTTTACAATTCGGGTATTCGACTCATATACTGAACCTATTATTCAAGTTCCCCATTTACTTGCGTAAGGTTCAATATTCGAGATGAATACCTAAATCGGAAAAAATATTCAGTTAGGATAATCCAAGCTGAAATATTTTACTATTCACTTATCACTTAACGGGACGTGGAAATCAATTTACAGCAACTTTAGTTTATATCAAATCCTTGTTAAGAAGTAGGTTTACTGTAAATAATTCTCCCTAATTAGCTCAACCATACATTTTGTCTATATCCGATAATTCTTTCAATACCTAAATTCCCATGAAATAGTCATTATTACGATGAGTAGCTAACTGTAATATCTGCTATTCATGGTTTTCTGCTTCTCTCTTTTGGCTCATAGAGCGAAATCCTGAGTAAGGACTTCCTTCCAAGAAATCATTATTTCCTAATTGGCCATATGGAAAGGGGTTGTCCTTTCTATGGATTGTTGAAGTCATATTGGTCTTAAAGAATTAGATCAGCTCTGTTGACACAGGCATTCTCCAGGATGGGTCTCAAGAATCACATTTTTGTTGGTCTACACTTTTAGCTATAGCTTTAGGATTATTACTGATGGTCGAAAACAATATCTGGAAAGATGGAACTAATATCTTATCGACACCCTCTAAGTGGAGCGTATTGCACCTGGGCCAGCACCATTGGATCTATGTTTATGGAAAATTTTAGCCAAATGCCTTTTTATGGACATTTTTCTCAACCACAGGTATAAATTTCCTTTTTAGTCACTTGTCCAATACATTATTCAGTGACACCCCCATTTACTGATGTGCAGGCTTTGAGACGTTTTGCCGTCTTCATTTAGAGGTTGATATTGTATTTGCTGGTGGATTTTCAAAGTTTCTTAATATTAGGGTTTTGTTTTTATTGAAATTTGGTGAACAAGCTGAATTTTATTGCTATAAATGTGTACATGTGTATGTGTTTTCCAAAAGCACAATCCTTGTATTGTGTATCCGAATCTATACTTAGTAATGGAAATTTGACCCACGCAAAGCGAGATAGACAGGGGTCGGATGTCTGATTTATATTACTATTATCTATGCAGAAAAGCTTGTCGATTTTGCATTATTTATGGCACTCTTATGATTTTAGCCTTTGATAGTGTTTTTTTTAGTTCCCTGTAGTAAAGTGCATGTGGTCTGTATAGATAATATATTTTGTAATTAATTTCCAATCTTTTTGATCGTAATGGCCCCTCATATTGTTACTACTGTTCTCCATGAAGGTTGTTGGCATCTATAAAGCCATTGTAAAGCACACTGAGGAATTTAATATTTTCTGAGCATTTTTGGTTTATGTCCTGGTGAACTGTACTGTAGAGGTCATAAAATGGGCAGATTTTAAGCTAACTATATAGTAAAGCTGGCCATGCACATTAGATGGCTGTTAGTCGAAGAATGCCTCTGCTGGTCATTCAGCCGATAGCGTTCTTGTCAAGCGCTCTATGAGAAAACCACCGATAGACATCTCTGGCTTATCTTCAGGAGAACAATGTCATCGGCAGTCCAAAATCAGCATGCCCAATCTACATCTTCCATGACAATCAATTGTCTGAAGCCCACATATATGAAAGTGCTGGCTGAACCTGTTGTTATCAGATTAAGCTGACATCAATATGCATTAAGGCCTTAAGCCATATTTCACTATCCGATAACAGTAACACAAACATTGTCAAAACTGTACACGACTACTATGAAAGACAATGGGGACTGCCATATGGTGTCTCTGACTATTTGTTCTATATTCTTTCCTAAAAACAACGCACAAAGAATTACTCCATAATACAACAATAGTTTAGACAATTTTTTTTTATTCATTCTGACAAATTTCATATGAGTTAATGTGAAAAAGCCCTCAGTGTTGTTTAATAAATCCAAGACATATGGCAGTACAGTAGAGGCCAACAGGAATGTGTGGTTGTGTTATCTATGTGCGCGAGGAATTAGTCTATTCTAACATGCCACTTTAATTTAATAAAGATAATTACGGCATCTTACCACATGATAGTGTAGGTTTATCAGACTGGGCAAAGTTGATATCCATTTGCCCTGGCTGTGGCTGGAAGCCACAAAGCTCTCCACAACATTACGGCCACGTGCACACATTGAGAATTTGGTGAGTTTTTATCTCAAAATTTGTAGCCAAAACCAGGAGTGGAACAATCAAAGGAAAAGTATAAGGCCCAGTTCACACCTGTGCTCCGTTGAATTTGGCAACATTGCGCTAGCACAGGTGATAGCGCAGTGCAAGCGCAATGGAGTACAAATGAAGCGCATTGTGCTGACACCGCCATTACCTTGTACAGAAAAGCGCAGCCAAACGGAACCTGGAAGTGCAAGTGTGAAAAGGGGTGTGTCACAGCAAATGTGCTAGTCCGGATGCACGGGTGACATCACATGACGCACTGCTAGCGCAATGCTGCCAAATGCACCGGAGTGCAGCCATTAACTGGGCCTAATAGAAACACATCACCACTTCTGTATTTATTACCAACTCCTGATTTTGGCTACTATTACTGAGGTAAAACACTCACCAAATACTCAATGTGAGCACAAAGCCTAGATCATAACTTTCTATATGCTGTATCTTACATATGCAGACAGTATCGTCCATGATAACACTCTGTGTGCCATTTTGTTAGTTGTTTATGGTGGTATCTTGAAAAAAGTGACATTGCCCAAATCAGTGAAATGGACATTTAATGTACTGTATTGATCTGCACATAAATATATTTTCCACAGCGAGCAGCACTTATTGACATAACGATCTTAATTTAATTGCCTTTTCACCAAAAAAGCTGAGTCAGATGCGGCTGACTTTACTGCAGCCCTCCATGTGTGTGACTTCACTTTATCTATTCTTCCAGGCCAGATTCAGTTGTATATATATATATATATATATAATATATATATATATATATATATATATATATATAGAAAGGGGATTCAGCACAAACGTCAAACCAATACCGGGTGCATTACTTCCTGAATACGATGTTCAACGTGATATATAAGTCCAAAAAAACAGGCAGCACTTCCACAAAATCAAAATGTTGTGCACAAAGTTTTTATTTGGCCCTTATTGGTGCATCATTTCGGCTTACTAGAAGCCTTTGTCAAGGCCAGATTCAGTTACATGAACTCTTATATTGCTGAATGCATTAAAAACATAAGGTACTAGGAGTTTTTTTCATTAAAAAGTTCCAAGTTCTAAACTTTATGATATTTCTGCAGCTTTTGATCTTCCCTTTTGACCAAGCGATATCAGAACCTAGTCATCCTTTCGACTTTGATAATGGTGCTTCATGATACTTAATCAAACTCAGGTCAACCATCGGTTCTTCTTCAGTAGTTTGTTGACTTTATTCCAAACTAGGGGTGCATCTTCCAGCACTATATCGAATTCCTTTACTTATACTCTCCATCAAGCTTTCTTGGTATGGTGCAAAAGTAGATTGCCAGTCCTTTCTTCCATGCAGTAATGTGGCTCTCATTAAGGAGTCACACTGAATCAAAGTTGTGTGGTGTCATTATAAAACCACCTCATTGTACATTGTCCCGCTGCCAACGCTGGCACTTGGCAGTATGCTTAGTGTCAATGGTGCCACCTCCTTATCTGCCAATAGGATATCCCAGTGTTTTTCAAAGATAGCCCTTATCTCCGTAGCCTTAAGGGGATGTCACACGCATCGATATCGCTGTCAATGTCGCTCGTACGTCACAGATTTTCAGTCGCTCAAGCGACGTAAAAGTGACGCAGGAGCGACATTGAAGTGTGTGACCAAGCGATGCAACCAGCGATATGTCGCTGATCGCCGATCGCAGGTTTTACTGCCAGATGTAAAACCTGTCGCTCATCGCTCAGTAGACCTTGTGCATCGCTGCGTGTGACACTAAACTCAGCGACGTATTTTCAATTTTAACAACATACAAGCGACTAAATAAAATCGCTCGCAAGATGGCGACATCACCGCATCGCTGGGTCATATTGACGCGTGTGACATCTTACCTGCGATAATTCCACATCGCTCAGGCGATTAATAATTTGTGACGCATGAGCAATATCGCGAGCGACATTGACACGTGTGACAGGCCCTTTAGTTTGGTATCTCAGTTTGAACCTGTCCACCTGGGGTGTTCCTGATGGCGAAATCCATTGCTTCTGACAAGGCTTTCAACATCACTGGTCCACAGAAATACACACAAACAAAGAACATTTGATTTGGCCTGGGAAAAAAAATTGCAGATGGGAACTGCTCTATAGTATAACATTTGTCCAAGTGCAATGTGAGGTTGTCCTGCGCTTACTGTACAGATTCAGTTGGACATATATATTAATAAATTCCCCAACCTTATAAGAATCCACCAGTTCTATAAATTGTACCTAGAACATAGTAGGTCCTACTACAGGTTTTGTATTAAGTGGAGTCCAGGCACTTCAAGTTACGCTTTTGGGGACCAGATTTTGTTCCATGTTTTATTGATTATGATTTTTTTGCGGTTTTGTATACAAGTATGAAAGCTAGCAGGATATTGATCATTATAAAATGATATCTTTATCAAGAAACCCACTAAATGCATAACTGATACAAGATGTAGATTAGCCTTTGCTATTATATTGTTAACACTAAAATAAAAGCAATCTAAAGAGTTCAGTAATATTGAAATCCTGGCTACAGAGTAAGACTTTCCAGCTACTACATATTTCCAGTGCAAAATTAAAAGGATTTTTGTCACTGCAGCCAATTTTAGTTCACATTTCAAAAAATCCTTCTTCCAGGGTTATGATCTCATGCTGAACCGAGGTTTCCATGTGCTGAAATAAAACTAACATTTTCAGGAATATAAACTAGTGGAAAGTGTGAAAAAAATTGGTTTTCAGGTCAAAGAGAAATATAAAAAAAAAGAAAAACTTTAATAAATAACTAGCAACTAAAATACATAAATGTAAATATTTATTTCATTTTTTCATTGATTATACTTGATTTTTATATGAAGCATAATTGCTTTATATGTATGTATTTTTGTATCTGAAGTAGAGTTAATAGATTTAGGCTATGCGTGCACGTTGAGTATTCGGTTACAGAAACTTCTGCTTTAAATCTGCATCTTCTGGTAGAAAAAAATGTACCGGATATGGATGCACTCATATCTATTCATGCATCCTGGGGTGGAAAAATGCTGCCTCCACGGCCTATTAAACTAACAGAGCCACCATCAGCAGGCCTATGCTGCATTTTGTAAAGGGAGCACTTATCCCTCTTTCCCCCTGGGACACCAAAATAATAACTTTATAAGAAATTATAAAGGTATACCGAAAGGTATACTCTCCTTCCTGGACCTGAACACCTTGCTGCTGTTACCCCTCCTCCTTGACCCTCCTCCTCTCTTCCTTGGCAGCATCATTGGTGCCTGCACAGTTCCCTCAATTCTAGGGCATGCTCCATGAGCTCTGCCCAAGAGCTGAGGTCACATGATGAACTGGTACCTGTTCCCTCCTCACTAGATTCCCAGTCCCGCAGTCTACATACAGCATAAGACCACACAGGGCGGGTTCCGGTGCAATGTTCCGACATCATGTGACTTCAGCTCTTGGGCAGAGCTCATGGAGCATGCCGGAGAACTGAGGGAACTGTGCAGGCAACAATGACGCTGCCAAGGAAGAGAGGAGGAAGGTCCTGGAGGAAAGAGGAGGAGGAGTAACAGCAGCAAGGTGTTCAGGTTCAGGTTCAGGGAGTATACTTCATAAAGTAATTTCTTAAAAAGTCTTTATTTGGTGTCCCGAGGGGCAGGGGGATAAGAGGCACCTTCACAAAATGCAGCATAGGCACCGCTGAAGGTGGCTCTTTTAGTTTAATTGGCCCTGTGGGTGACAGGTTCCCTTTAACTTTGCTGGCATAAGGACATGCATGTAATTTTGTGACAAAACTGCATTCAAAACATGCAAAAGTGATGAAAACACACCGTGTGCAGATGGCCCTATTGTATGTGTGCATGTTGAGCTTTTGGTTACAGAAAATGAAGCTCCAAATCTGCATATCATGGCAGAAAAAAATGCATGATTTTGATGTTCTTTTTGTTTTTGGTGTGTTTTGATGCATTCTTGTTGTGTTTTTGGTGTTTTTTTAATGTTTTTTTACTGTATTTTTGGTGCATTTTTGTTTCTTTCTTTTGCTTAGAATTTTTCTATGTGTTTTTATGCAATCTGGGGTGGAAAAACACTGCAAAATTATGCAAGAATTGACACGCTCAGATTCATTTCTTCACTAAATCTGCAAGGGAAAAATAAGCAACATGTGCACAAACCCAAGGATTTTCATGCAGGTTTGTGACAAAACTGCACCAAGAACATGAAAAATACATATTATAATTATATGATATCAAACGATAGGAGACACCGGGCACTTAACGTTATATGCTAGGGCGGGCTGTCACTCTCATGACATATGCAGCTGTTGCTGGCGGTGCTGGCATTATACTAGCAAATGACAATCAAATTTGTAGAAAGAACAGAGCCGCACTCACCAGAAGTTGATCTTGAATCGTTTATTCTGAGTTCATTCCTATAGACATGAACAGCAGCAAGGGAGGGGGTGCGGGGACGGAGGATGACGGCCTGCCGTTTCGCGGTCGTGTACCGCTTCGACGGGTCCTCTAGAGGAATGAACTCGGAATAAACGATTCAAGATCAACTTCTGGTGAGTGCGGCTCTGTTCTTTCTACAAACTTGATAAATATATGATAAAAATGCACTGTGTGCACAGGACTTTAGGCTATGTGTGCATGTTGAAAAGAAAATGTGAATTTGTTATGCTGTTTTTGCACATTTTCAGTGCATTTCTTTTTTTATGCGTTTTTCATGCATTCTGAGGTGGAAAATATGCTGCAAGAATTGACATGCTACAGATTTATTTCTGCACTAAATCTGCAAGTGAAAAAAGCAACATGTGCACAAAACGTCAAGATTCTCATAGGCCTAGTTCACATCTATATTTCTTCTGCACTTGCCTGCCCCGCTCTAGCACAAATGCAAGCGCATACATTTGGAAGTATGTGCAGGCACTTGTGCATAGGTGCATAGATGCACTTCCGTTGTGTTCGCTGCAGCCATTACCTGCTATAGCTGGAGCGCAGGAGAAGGCAGAAGGATGGACCCGGAAGCGCGAGTGTGACTGGAACCACATCACTGTGCTTGCGCTTCTCCAGACACACCCGGAAACGTCACATTATGCGTTTCCGGGTACGTCTGGTGAAGCGCATGTGCGGTGACGTCAACTCATTCACACTCACACTTCCGAGTTGCCGGCTCCTGTGTTTGGCTGTGCTCGGCCATAGCAGGTAATGGGGGCACCGAGCGCAGGCGAGCACAAGAGCAGTGCACCTATGCGCCTATGCACTTGCCTGTAAATGCACCTCTGCTTGTATTTGCGCTAGCGCAGGGCAAGCAGGGCAGGGGATGCATAGATGTGAAAAGGGCCATAGGCTTTGCTGCCATAAGGAATTGCTTGCACCTTTGGCACAAATCTGTACTAAAAAAAAAGGCATAAAAAAAAAAACATTGTGCGCACAGGGCCTAAGGGTATGTGCATGCGTTGAGTATTTGGGAGTAGAAATTTCTGCCCCAAATCTGTATCTCATGTGTATCACAAATGTGTGTTCTTGGAGCATGTTTTTGGTGCAATTTTGATGCCTGTACAGGGCTTTAGATTATACCACATATGTATCACATAAATGAGATGCCCATGGCTTAGTTGCATTGTAGTGGCTATGAAGGCTGCAAAGTACCTGTGAAAGTGTAGAGGTCAAGAGATCGAGGCCATCTTTCAGTAGGTGAAAGACTTCTCAATATGACCATTTGGCTGATGGTGGACTGACCGAGCTGTCACACCGGCCTGCACCATGTGATCAAATAAAGCCCCCTTTACATTAGGCCTGTAGCAGATGGAAAGGTAAATCTGTCTTTTACATAATGGCGTAATGTGGCTCAGCTGTTCCCATGGGGCAATGAAGGGTGAATGATCTTTGTTCTGTAATGGTATCTCTCCTCAAAGCAGGGATGGGGGTTATTTAATCAATAATCAATACAAGTGGTAAACTAAATTCATTATCTGTCTTCTAGGGAGATGGACACTAATGTGATTTAATAAGTCATACTCTCTGCTGCTGTTAATGATTCTGTTCTGGATTTTATAGAAGGAAACATCAGATGGACGGAATTTAGTTTTATTTTTACAGCTTTTAATATCGGAGAATTCCATGTGCTAATTATTGCAGCTTCATATAGGATATTACTTTCTGTGTCACAGCTCCTGACAGCAGAATCGGGCACATTTCAGCTACAATACAGTATAGATTCATTGAACTGAAACCGCTACTTTACTAATTAAAGAAAGAATGAAAGAGCAATGGCAAAATGGAAAGGCATTAAGAACTTTCCATTGACAAAATTGTTGGTTTCAGATCTGAATACATGTATTATTGTATATAAAAGGTTGCAAATTGCTAGTGCGGAACAGAATATCAGAATCTCAATAGAATATATTAGGAAGTGGAGGCTGTAATTAAACACTCATTTATTTTAGATATCAAATGTTACCATTTATTATAAGCCATGTCATGATGGTTGGATAAGTGCTAGATTTGCTGTAAATAAATGAGCGTTTAATGGCTATATTGTGGATCAGATTTTCTAGGTTTCTTTCTTCCTTTAACTCCAGACTTTTTAACAATTTTTCATCTTGACTCTTGATGGAAGCTGAGAGCTATGAAAGGATCAGAAAAAGTAGGTTAATAAAGTCAACCAGACACACTTAACATTACCAACTGTAAATAATGACACAGAAGTGTTCTCAGCACCATGAATAACTTGTTTATAAAGTGCTGGCAAGTTGGCAGCGTGCTCATTGTAAGGCTGCCGCTTTGTAAAGACACAAAGCCAGCACTAGAGAATGAAAAGCCATCAACATAGAAAAGACGTAGACGTACCACAATGAAAGAGAAATACATTTTCTCAAAGGCATTCCATTTAAAAATGAAAAAAAAACATATCGTTTTCTCTGTTTTCTTTGAATGAACTATAGCTTGCTTGTAATTGGGAAGCACATTGATGCCATAGTAGTGCAGGCTTGGATTTACCGTTAACAAGAACATCATCTGCTGTGTTTCTTCATTCTGTCTTAAATGGCTATAAGTTATACTTTAAAGGCAAAACTTGAAGAAATGCATCCGCACTAAAGCCTCTCAAGCAGCACAATACCAGGTGTCAGGTAAAATCGTGATGACTCAGTGGTGCAACAACCTCCTTAGAGCTGCAAGTATTCATATAAAGTCTTAGGCCTAGTGCACACCTGCGTTCTGGTGCGTTTGGCTGCAGTGTGGTAGCGCAGTGCAAATGCAGCCAAACGCATTGAAGCGCAAATGAAATTATGTGTGTTAATGCCGCCATTATAGTGAATGGGCGAGCACATCCAAATGCAACCCGGAAGCGCAAGTCTGTAGGGGGGTGCGTGAGCATGCATGTGTTCGTCCGTACACTCCGGAAATGCGTCATGTGACATTTCTGATGTGCGCAGACTAGCGCTTTCACGCTCATGCACCCCGTCTTCCCACTTGCGCTTTTGAGTTGCGCTTGGATGTGCACGCCCATACACTATAATGGCGGCATTAACGCACATCGCTTCATTTGCGCTTCAATGTGCTTGGCTGCGTTTGCACTGCGCTGCCTCCTGCTCTAGCGCATGCAGCCAAACGCAACAGAGCGTAGGTGTGAAACGGCCCTTAGAAAAAGAAGCAAAAAGGGCACTCACAGATACTAAACGTCTACTTTTATTTCTTCATGACATACATGTTAACATGTGAATTTGAGGGGAGATGCAGGCACACATGGACAGCGACCATTTCATGCTCATTCACCTTGCAGGTGAGCATTCATTTAGTGTTGCTGATTTGATCATGTAAATGAACCTTAAAATGTAGCCTCCATTTACATTTTTATTTAATAATAATGTAGAGCAAGTGATATTAATAAGCTTTCAAATATACTTCATAAGTTAAATCTGGTGAAAAACCATTCACAATTTTTCTATATTGTGTCTTCACTAGACTGTGTCTGAAGCAGACATATGCTCTTTCTCAGTCAGATCCATCTGCACATTGAATACGGGCATGTAACCATATAAGGGAATGGGTGTGGCCTACTTTGTGTACGAGCTCCTAACTGCAGCTGATGAGGAGACAATGTATCAGATTACATCAGGCTACAGTACAGTGCTGAGCAATGTCAGAATGTCAGGATCAGTGTAAACTCCTCTTTCCTTGAAACCAGCTTCTCTGATCTGTCATCTGGCTCCTTCCTTGCTGGCTCCCCACACAGCTCCCAAACGCCGATCCTGTCCTTTCTCTGCTGTTAAATTGCACTGTTTCCTATCAGCTGCTGGCCATGCCCATACAGCCCTAAAATGAAAACACACAAACAAGTTGAGAATATAAGCTATATGGCACAAAAAAGCATTATCTTAGCTGCTATGTGACTCATCACTAACAACCAGTGCAGTATTATTTTTTTGTCAATAAAAACAACATTTACACTTTAAATGTCAATTGCTGTGTGTGTAGATACTTAGATAAGGTAATTAAAGAGAATCTGTCAGCAAGTTTTTGCAATGCAGTATGAGCTCAGCATGATATAAGAGCTTTGGACTGTTTGCTGTAGTTTTGATATATTCCTTGTTACCTCTGTTGTGCTTGTTTCAGTGCTCACAATGCTAAAGTGTATAACTCCCACTCACTCCACTGGTTGCAGCTTTCTGTCTACATTGGGAATCGGCAGAGAGCTGCATGTCAGTGGTGGAGGTGAAGGTACATGGAATAGCTGGACTGGCTTGTACATGAGACCTAGTCATACAGTGATTCTCTCCTAGTGATGAAACAATGATCATATTGTAACTACAACACATAGCCTAATAAATGACACATCCCTAAAATCAGGCTGTCTTGGTCTAAATTATTCTGCTCTCAGATTAAAGTGCAAAAGCCTGCTGCCAGATTTAATTCAAAGCATTTTCATTGGTGGGCAGGAGAGCAGTTTACACAAAGTCCTAACTAATAAAAATGAACTTCCCTGTAATGCCTTATAGCTATGAATACACAAACATATAGTGTGTGACAGAATATTAGTGATGAAGATAAGGCTGTGTTTGAAGTAAAACACTTGAAAGGGGTTGGGAACAGTCATAGGAAAAGATCATCAAACAAGGTTCTGGGCACCAAACAGAAGTCCCTCTCCGCCTGTACTCAGGCGCCGCTGCTTGACTGGGACCGGACCATAGCGGTGCTCCCTCTGCACAACAAAACAAGGAGTATCCAGGGAAGTTGAGAATTGAAACGGAGAGGCACTCACCAAATAGTCCACCCACAGAAGCACCATACAGGTGTGAAACAGCGCTGTAGTCCTGTGCCTCCTGCACCTCCCCGCTGCATCGCTGACTCTTGCTGTCTCCAGAATTTTATGGCGTAATCTCTCAATAAAGAAGTTGGACTTTGTGGTGAGTGCCTCTCCGTTTCAATTCTCAAATTCCCTGGATACAGTCATAGGAAATCTGAGAGCATCATACACGACTTTCCAGGGCAATCGGAGACTTTGGAGTGCATTCAATTTGTGGTGGATTAATTTGTCATTATTTGAATTTTTGGGAAAATTTGGCAAAGCTAGCGAACCTGAAGAATCAAAAGATTTACTAGTTTCTACTCGCTTGTATTTACTTCATCTATGGTTGCCTTCTATTTACTGGATGTCTCTTGGTGAAGCATGGCTCCTTCTCCTCAATGTATTGTTGGTTGTTGCACTACTCTTTTTACCCTGAGGAAATAGTATGTGCAGAAGGAGTTTTTTTTAAGCAGTCAATAACAATGAGTTTTCAAGAGGTATCTGATTAAGGCTACCTTCAGACTTGCAGATGCATCTGCAGCGTTTTGCAGATGCATCTGCAAGCATCTGCATGCAGACCGCGGCCCCTATGTTTATAATGGAGCGCACGGCGGTCTGCAGATGCTTGCAGACCGCCGTGCGCTCTCATTGCCCGCCATTAGTGATCTGTGCGCAGGCGATTGCCTGCGCACAAATCACACACTCTCGCCCGCACCAGGGACGCAACATCTCGCGTCCCTGGTGCGGACGAGAGTGTGTGATCTGTACGCAGGCATCCGCCTGCGCACAGATCACTAATGGCGGGCAATGAGAGCGCACGGCGGTCTGCAAGCATCTGCAGACCGCCGTGCTCTCCATTATAAACATAGGGGCTGCGGTCTGCATGCAGATGCTTGCAGATGCATCTGCAAAACGCTGCAGATGCATCTGCAAGTCTGAAGGCAGCCTTAGGGAACATTTCTTCTTTGGAGAACGTTTTGCAGAGTTTTTCCTTTATTGATGCTTTTAGCCTGTGCACATGAAGCACATTTTTGCTGCATTTTTGGAGCAGAAATTTCTGCAAGCTCAAAATGTTTGAGGTAATTTGAGATTTCAAGGAGGTTTTGCAGAATTTATACCTAATTTCTGCTCTTACAATCCTTCAAGAAACTTCACACAGCCTTAAAGAGGTTTTCAAAAGTTTTGGGAAAAGCCTTTTTGCAGCCTTCTGATTGGACAGTGCCTAGTTCATACTGGATGTCATCAAAAGTCACAAAAAGGGACATGCACTTTCTTTTTTTCCCCACTAGATATTTTTCAGAGCCTGAAGTGAAAAAAAATTCAAAACATGAAGCAAATTAACATCATAGTGATTTTACAATACAAGTGAGTAAAAAGAGTCTTCCAAGTGGTTTTTGAGCGATTTTTTTCAAACTTTTTTTTAAAGCAGTAGAATTTTTTACTTAGTTACCGAGAAATCAGAATTTGAATTAATATGTAAATGAGAATAAAGATTTATCTGTAGATCTGACGCCTCTGTCACTCCAGCTCTATTCACTGTTTAGTGCCCCCCTCTTCCTGCTAGACTGACAGCCTCAATGTTTTGTAACTCCATGCAAGGAAGCCATCAGTCAAGCAAAAGGAAGCAGCGCTGGACAGTTAATAGAGTTGGAGTGACAGAGACTTCAGATCTACAAATGGCTCTTCAGCCTTAATGATATATTATTTCAAGCACTGATTTTTTTAGTAAGAGAGGAATGGACTGACCAAGTAAATATGTTACTGCATATAAGCTACATATAAGTAGTTTGGGAGGAAATTCTGGCTTTATATTTTTTTACTATACTTTTACAATAGTAAATGCTGAGAAAAGGAGAACACGGAACATTTACAACAAAGGTAAAGTTCATGCTGAACTTTAGTGACAAAGAGGGAGGAAATCATTTAAAAAGACAAAACATATTAGCTCACTATATGCATTGCATATTGACAGTGTCCTTTCGATCAGCAAGGAAAACCATGGCGGGCTGTAGAAATGTGTCAAAGGGCATGTCCACACACCTGCGCTCTAAGTATTTAGCGGTTCTGCGCTAAATACTTAGGTTTTGTGAGAGAAACACAGGGCATGTGTGCTGGCGCTTCCTTGAAACGCAGCCCCTGGTTACCCGATGTGTATCGTGGTAACCAGTTCATACTGCAGGCTGCCTAGTGACCGCTTATGCCGAAGCACACAGGGAAACGCTTTATGAACTGGTTACCACAATACACATCCGGTAACCAGGGGCTGCGTTTCAAGGAAGCGCCGACACACACGCATGTTCGCTTCTCTCACAAAACCTAAGTACATATCGCAGAACACTAAATACTTAGAGCGCAGGTGTGTGGACAAGGCCAAAGAAAGAAGAAATCCAATAATGGAGATGATGAAAATATGTTTAAAACTTCACATTGAGTGTTTTATTAAAAACTGCAGCAAACGATCAGACAGGGATGTGAGGCAACAGTAAACCCTGTTACGTATTGGCTTATGCCTTATTCATAGTTTTGTGTGTCTACAAAACCATGAATAAGGCATATCTGAAATGCATTGGGTTTTTTATCGTGTTGTATCACATTCATGTCCAAGTGCTTCTGTATTTGTACAAAACCATGGATAAGGCATAGCTGAAATGTGTTGTTTTTTATGATGTTGTATCACATCCCTGTCTGATTGTTTGCTGCTGTTTTTAACAGAATAATCAATGTGAAACCCTACACATATTTTACATTGCGGAATGATCTCTATCCATCGCTGGATTTTTTCTTTCTTTGTCAAGATAGAGAAAAGGTGTGAACCTTGATACCATTGCCTTGGGCGCTGATCCTGCTGTTGATAGGAAAGCTATTGAGAATATGTAGACTGTGAGCTCTCGTGGACAGGATCCTCTACCTTACTGTCCCTGTATGATTTAATTGTCATCATTTTACATTGCGGAATGATCTCTATCCCTCGCTGGATTTTTTATTTCTTTGTCAAGATGGAGAAAAGGTGTGAGCCTTGATACCACTGCCTCGGGCGCTGATCCTGCTGTTGATAGGAAAGCTATTGAGAATATGTAGACTGTGATCTCTCGTGGATAGGATCCTCTACCTTACTGTCCCTGTATGATTTAATTGTCATCATTTTACATTGCGGAATGATCTCTATCCCTCGCTGATTTTTTCTTTTGTCAAAACAGAAAAGGTGTGAAGCATTGATACCATTGCATGTCAGTGCTTCTGTATTTGAAACATGGATAAGCTAGTGAAATGTGTTGTTTCTTTGATATCAATCCTGTCTGATCTACTGTCTTAAGAATTTAATTGACCTACCATCATTTTACATTGCGGAATGATCTCTATCCATGCTGGATTTTTTCTTTCTTTGTCAAGATAAAAAAGGTGTGAACCTTGATACCAATGCCTGGGCGCTGATCCTGCTGTTGATAGGAAAGCTATTGAGAATATGTAGACTGTGAGCTCTCGTGGACAGGATCCTCTACCTACTGCTACCTGTATGATTTAATTGTCATCATATTACATTGGGAATGATCTCTATCCCTCACTGGATTTTTTCTTTCTTTGTCAAGATAGAGAAAGGTGTGAACCTTGATACCAATGCCTTGGGCGCTGATCCTGCTGTTGATAGGAAAGCTATTGAGAATATGTAGACTGTGAGCTCTCGTGGACAGGATCCTCTACCTTACTGTCCCTGTATGATTTAATTGTCATCATATTACATTGCGGAATGATCTCTATCCCTCGCTGGATTTTTTCTTTCTTTGTCAAGATGGAGAAAAGGTGTGAGCCTTGATACCACTGCCTCGGGCGCTGATCCTGCTGTTGATAGGAAAGCTATTGAGAATATGTAGACTGTGAGCTCTCGTGGATAGGATCCTCTACACTACTCTACCTGTATGATTTAATTGCCACCATTTTACGTTCTTGTCCTCATCTGCTCTTACACATGTAAAGCGCCATGGTACCTAATGGCGCTATATAAAATATAATAATAATAATATTATGGAGGGGAGAGATTTCCGTGTACTGCACTATTGTTTTAGGTAATGTACCTCCAATAGCAGATGTAGATTATAACTTCTTATATATTACCATGGATATGATGTAGTAAATGTCCTAAATACAATTCTGGCAAGAGGAAATCAGATCCAGATGGTGTATACTGCTGTTTAGCAAGATGACACCTTAGCTAAATACACAAAAACAGGACTTGGATGCTAGAAATGACTTAGGATCTCACATCTCCTTCTATAAAACATGAACTATTCTGCTATTTTAGCTGTGAATGCTTCTGCCACAGTTTGCTGCGCACATAGGTGTAAATGTGGTTTCCACAAGCTGTCAAATTTAACATAACACAAGATAACTTAAGAAAATCTATTTCCTGGTGAAAAATCTATTTCCTTATGGCTGTTTCACATGGTAATTCTCTATGCTTTATACTCTGGGTATTTTTGGCACAAAGCATCTAATTCTTTTACATCTATTCCTGCGCTGAGTCTAACAGAATTCGAGAAACTGAATAAGGTCAAAGTCAAGGCGCGCGCACATTTTTAATTTGGAAAACATAAAGGACATATGTTTGATTGCCATTTTCCTAACACTACAGGATGGTGGAATTTCATTTTTCCCCCTGTAACACGAACAGCGTTGAATATCCTTTACCTTAATGAGCACTGAAAATGTCAGCAAACCCGTGCACCTGGAAATGTTATTAATAGAGATACTAAGGCGAAACGTATGACTTTATTATGGCACTTACCACTACAGATGCCATCCAGCAACTTGCTAAAATCTCTGAATTTGCGCCAACCTCCGTATAAGATTTGTACGCAACTAAATTAGAGGTGTATTTTATTATCTTAAAACTGCCAATTTAGCCCAATAAAATAAAAGCACTGGAATGACTCCTATTAATACTGCTTGTCACTGGTGGAACGGGTATAATGCAATTATCAGCTTATGTGCGGAGACAGAATATAAGCTGCAGATTGTGGACTTGTTACCGTATCGGGCTACTGACACAGCTCTACATCTAAGCTTTAGATAGTGCCGTATAGAGGTTGCATAGATGTAAAAAACACTTCGCTAACCAGGCATATGCTCAAAGCGTCTTATAATATGCAGTTTTCTGATTAGCAAATGATCTTCACCCACTCACATACAAGTATATAGATCCAATAAGTGCATTCATCTATATATACAGTATACAGTGTATGGTAAAATATTTAATCCATATAATGTATACATATTAGGTTAAAGTGAACTTGCCCCACTCACCAGGTCTTTCCACTATAACCTGTGTCCACCACCAGGAAGCCCCTTTTTACTTCATTCTAGTATGCTAAATACAGGTGCACCTCAATGAATTACAACATCATCAAAAAGTTTATTTTGTTCAGTAGTTCAAAAGAAAAAGGGAAACACAAATATATAGAGTCATTACACACAGAGTGATCTGTTTCAAGTGTTTATTTATGTTAATGTTGATGATTATGGCTTATAGCCAATAAAAATCCAAAGGTCATTATCTCAGAAAATTTAAGTAGAGAGGATGAAGGGTTGAAAACCACACTGCTGTATTCCATGAGACATCATAGGGTGAATATAATATTGATTTATTAGTCAGAGACACCCTGAAGCATGGCAAAATGATATTAATTTGTTCTGAGGAAGGGACCAGTGAACCCTGAAACACATTGACTAATAAATCAATATTATATTCACCCTAAGATGTCCCTTGGAATATGGCAGTGTGGTTTTTAACTCTTCCTCCTCACAACTCTATAGGCACCATGCTGAGGACTGCAGCAGTTGTGATCTGGTCTGGTTTCTGGCGAAAATGTTTTCCTTCCACTCCCAGATTATGGCCCCAACAGTGCTTACTGGAACCTTCAGTAGTTTAGAAATTCTTCTGTCATTAATGCCATCAGTATGTTTTGCAACAATAAGGTTGTGGAAGTCTTGACACAGCTCACTAGTTTTACCTATTATGTGATATTTCTTGTGTGGCACCTTTGTAATGAGACCCCTTTTTATCAGCCACTAGTTGAACCCGCTCATATGATTTTCCACTAAGTGGCAGGATTGATTTCTAATTACAGATAGATTTCAGCTAGTGTTTTGACATTTCCATGACTTTTTGAACATTTTTTCTGCATGTGATCAGTACTTTTTCCCTGTGTCATTTCTCATCACTAAACATAACTTAGTTAATCAACATCTATTTTTTTTATTTCTTTACCTGTGTGGATTGGATGGGTTGTTACTAACATCCGGTGAGAAATTAATGTCAATAGCACCTTTAGTAATATATTTACTTAGTAAATTGGTGACGTGTTCAACACATATTTAACCTGCTATATATTTCATGCTATGCAATGCAAAGTGAAATACACAATGAAAATGTGCGGCATATATGCTACCTGTTGCAAATCTTAATGAATTTCAATATTTTATGTTGTATTTAGATGATATTGTATTATCTAAAATCACATCCTTTTTGATAGCTCTGTAAACCAAGTGGATTCTCTACCTTCAAATCCAGACATAAAATGACCCTGCACCCTTGTTGTGTGAACCCATCCATTGTATTTTAGCTGTCTTATACATGCTGTGTAGAACGTCATGATGCATTTACTATTACTGTTACCTGATTGCAGTTTGCTTTCCTGTGTGCTTCCTTATGCAATATGGACTCTGTACATCCAATAATCTCTATTCGTGTATTGTACTCACCTCCTCCATTGTCCCTCCTATGCCATTTTGCCACAGTTCCATAAATCAGCAGCCCCCAGGAACAGTGGCGTAACTTCAGGTCCAGGGGTTCCCAATGCGAATGCTCCAACGGGGTCACCAATTATTGCAAATTGTTAATATGTTAATAGTATTAGTCTTTTTCTATAGGCCAAAGGGACTTTTGGGGCCCCCCTGGGCTGCAGGGCCCGGGTGCGATCACAACCCTTGCACCTGTTGTAGTTACGCCCCTGCCCAAGGACCCAGACTGTGACGCATAACATTGCAATACTCAACCAACAGATATGTAAGACTATACTATATAGCATAAATATTTGAAAGAAAATAAAGTATTTTTCTGTTTTACATCAGTGGCTGTAGCACTTTGTAGGTATATGGATACGAAAGGCTTTAATGGCAAGTTACTAGTCTAACTTTTATACATTGATCTGCAATAGATATGTAATTATTGCCTGACATATAGATCCCTTTATTATAAAAAGATGCCGCTATTAACAGACAGTGGGGACATCTGCTGGAATACTTATGTAATTATTCTTTATATATGGGGAGGTACTGATCTTATATAGAGGCTAACATAAAATGAAGCTTTATAACAATTCCAATATTTCTATCCTGTGACAAGTCCTTCTATTTTGCACTGGCAGTTCTAGCATTATTTGTCTACAGTATGTAACCTTATTACATTAACCAGAGTGATTCAAGTAGTGTATCCAATATCTGGTGCAGATTGGCGCTTGCATGCTATATCTTGAATATTTATTGTAAACTTTTTAAATCAAGGAAACCCTTCGAGGTCAAAAGGTAGACGGATACTATCCAGGCATCAGATCTCCTTACATTAGATCATCATAGTCTCAACACTTCAATACCTGTCAATATGCACTTATTTTTTAACAAGGCAAGAATTAAATACAAGAATTATTTTAATACAACTACAAATATATCAAGCTTGATCTTGTTAAAGGGAACCTGTCACCAAGTTTTTGCCTATAAACTGCGGCATCACAGTAACCCTATATAAGCAGTTTGAAATACGCAATAATCCCAATTGATCTGTATAAATAAAAAGAGCATTTATTATACTCACCTAAATGGAGGTCTACTCTGATGGTTGTTGCTGATCTTGATCCAGTGCCTCCTTTCTGCTTGTGATTACCATTCTCCTTCCCTGCTTCATGTGGATGACGCATCGTATGTCATCCACATAGTGTCCGCCCTTGTGCTCTGGTACCAAGGGCAGAACAAAGTATTGTAGTGTGCATGTGTTGGCATTCTTTGAGCTTTTCCCACTCCTTTTGCATTACAATACATTTACCTGCCGTTGGTGGGGCAAAGAGAATTGCACAGGAGTGCAGTGGAGGACACTGTGTAGATGACATAGGGCGCATCATCCACAGGAAGCAGGGAAGGTGAACAGCAATCGTAAGAAGAGAGGAGGTGCCAGATCAAAACCAGTGACATCCATTGGACTGGACCACCCCTCATATGAGTGTAATAAAAGCTCTTTTTATGTTATACACATCGCCTGGGGACATATATACAGTATTCTAGAATGCTGTATTTAAGGGCCTATTATTGGTGACCACAGTTTTTAGGGGAAAAACCTGGTGACAGATTCTCTTAAATAATGATCAGGGCTTGGAGTCCTCAAGCCAAACATCTGACTCAGACTCTTCAATTTACCTGAATCCCACTCCAACTCCACTAATATTAGACACCGACTTGGACTCCACGACTCCAACTCCATAACCAAGACTGTGAAGTCAGCAAGCCACATATTGACTCCAACTCCTCAATTTGTCAGAATCCGACTTTGATTCCACCTAAATGGATACCAACTTTGACTCCACGATTCCGACTCCATAACCAAGGCTGTGAAGTCAGTAAGCCGCATATCTGACTCACTCTCAATTTCCCCTAATCCGACTCCAACTCCACCCAACATAGGCACCAACTCCGTTTTCTTAACTCCGACTCCACAGCCCTGATAAGGATCCCATTGAAACCAAAAGAAGCAAAGTTGCATGGATCTGAACAGTCAGATTTGGAAAATTATATATGAGAACAAATTGAAAAGATACTACATTTAGGATTTGGCTATAGAAATGGCTGGTATGTCGCAATAATCGCTGGTAGAACCAATCTGACATATTTTTTACTCACATTAAATTAGGTTATTTCATCTCCTGAAAAATCAATCAAGAAAACAATCGTGAACAGTTACTTTGAGACAAACGTTTCCTCTTTTGTTTTATACTATCTCTCCTTATATTAGAAAGGACAGTGATTACAGCAGCAATAATCTAATGACATGGCTTTAAATGGAGCCCTTTCTAAATGTCATGAAATCCCTTACTTGAGGATCTGTCATTAGTACAATAATTCCATGTAGGGGAATGATACATTTATTTTTTATAAGAGGAATATGCATATTTTTGTGATAAGGCAAAATTAGAACTTCAATGTGAAAAAGCAATAGATGAAGTCACATCTAACATCAGCTCAGCCAATTCATCTGACTGGCTGACTAAGCGCTTCTGAAATGATATTTTCTAATTTAACTTGGCTGTTTCTCAAAAAACATTATCGTCTGGAGATTTGGTGCTATAAATCTTCTGTGCCGAGAACATAGAACTGTGCTTGTAGACTTGGCTTGTGCAAAATATGATCTGAATATTAGAAATATTTACATTGTACAATATCATTGTCATCAAATAGTCAATGTATAGAAAAAGGAAAATGTTGGAAACGTTTCATTGATGAGTCACGTCCTATGTTAGGGTACCGTCACACACAGAGATATATTGCATGCAACTCACTGGTTGCAGTGAAATCATGGACACATTGTTACATTTGTACACAGCCACAAGATAGAACAATGTGTCCATGATTTCACTGCAACCAGTGAGTTGCATGCAATATATCTCTGTGTGTGACGGTACCCTAAAGGTGGGGTCACACGTGGCAATTCTGGCCTTCGATGTCGGAAGCGATGCGCGGGTGCCCGCTCACTTCCGACATCGCAGGCCAGCTGTCACACGGCACGACGTTGCCGTTGCCGCGGCGGCGATGTGGGCGGAGCCGTCGCTCGCTGGGCTGGGCTCGGCCCAGCGAGCGATCCTCAGCAACATTGCGATATAGGCTGGATCGCGCCGCCAACAGTGTCAGACGACCGATCCAGCCTAATCGCTGGTCACAGGTTGACAGGTTTATGAACATGTTCATAAACCTGTCAACCTGCGACCAGCGATAATTTGCAGTTGCGTCGCGCTGTCACACAGAGCGACGCACTTGCAATATCGCCCGCGACATCGCTGTGACGTCACTTTTCGGCGATGTCGCAGGCGAAATCGCCACGTGTGACCCCACCTTTAGATTTTATGAATTGCAAGTAACGCGGTTCTTCGCCTTGTTCCCACATTCGGTTGGACATGTACAGGACCATCAGGAGTGATGTATTCTGACAGGAAGGCAAGACAGCTGTGTTTCTCCAATAAAGATGGATGTCTCCTTTAATGATGGATATCAGAGCTACCTCTGGTCATTGTCGATTAACCCCTTCTTCTCTATAATCAATACTGGTTGGATGTAAATAAGGAAACAAAGGAGGAGACTGTGTTAGAATATGAACAGTCATCGATCCTTTAAAAAAGGACCTGGGGCTATCTGTAATGCTGCAAATAATAGGCAAATATTCAACATTCTCAAGACAATCCATAACACAAAGTCAGAACAGTATATATGATGATCGCTGTAGGACATGACAAAAAAGTGAAGAAATATTTTTTCGTACCTGTTAAAGGGAATATTTTAGCAGGATTTTACTAGGTAATCTTAAGACAGCAGCTGAAACACAGATATTAATGATGTGTCAATCACAAGCACATTAACATTGCTGGGACTATCTGCCTCATGCCAAGTCATCAGACCACACCCCCTCCACTGATAAGCAGCTTACTGTCAATAGACAATATACACAGAGAGACTGATATGGGTGAGGTTACCTTTCTGAGCTCTACTGCATGCAATCTCCAAGAAATTGCGCCTAGTAAATCAAGCTGCTCTCAGATAAGATAGCAAAAGCTGGTGACATGGTGACACATTCTCTTCTAAATAGAAAGTATGAATTATTAAAGGATTATGAATTACATTCACATATATTTTTGTGGCTATACAATAAATTGGTACTCCAGGAAGATAAAAATGTATGTCAAAGCACATTCTATGTAAAACTATTAACGCCTATATTGCTTTTCCTGTTTGTGCACGTAGCTTCATGTGATTTTACTACTATTCATTGTGACCTCATGTCACTGGTTTGCTGCTGCTCCTGAGTGCACGCCGTCCTTTGCAGGATGTTATGTCAGAAAGCATAGGATGTGGCTCCTTATAGAAGCCAGCCCCCAGACCGGCTTGTCACAGGCTGTATGGTCGTTTGATTTCACTGCTACCCCTCTCTCTCCCTTCTGTGATATATTTCATTGCTTATATGTCACGTAAGAGTTGTGATGGAGCTTAGGATACGCCATGTCAGTGCACATTGAGCACTTTTATTACTCATTCTGTGCTCTTCTACAGGTCTTATGTGACGAATAAGCAAGGCAGTACACCAAAGTAAAGAGAGTGAGGGCGATGGGTGACATCAAACCCACACACAATAAGTCTTGGTCAGGGGGCTGGATTGTATCTGGGACTAGATGCATGGCACGCTCCCTGATCTGTTACTGCTGAGAAGGCTTGGTCAGGAAGTTGGGTTGTATAAGTAGCAAGATGAACATCACCCCTCATGGTCTCTGATGTAGCATTTCAGAAGGGCGTAGAAGTGCTATAATGTGAGGTCAAAGTGAGTAGTAGCAAAATCACATGAAATGGCATATAAGAACAAAAAGGACTTTAACCTCTATGGTTTAACAAAGAGCATTGATAGAAATACAATTTATCTCCTTGGCATGCCCATTAAACATACCGTAGATGCAGGCATTATCACCAACACCCCCATACAGAGGTGGTTGGAAATTTAGGTTTGTGCCAATTCACCAGTACTGGAATTCCCACCACCTCTCCACTGAAAGAGGCAACACTTGGCCCTGCTGTTGAGAAATATCTAGCAAACATTTATGGCATATCCACTTGTACAAGATAGGGAAACCTTTATAATTATTTGAATTCTATTTAAAAAATTAAAATAAGCATCCATACATTATATAGAGTACTGGAATATGGGAAGGTGATACAATCATTGACTTTTTGATTAGGTTTAGATCTGTGTTGGAGACTCTGCCAGATATTTAAAAATAACAGAGTAAACTCTTTTTTTATGATTTACACCATAATGAAAAACCATCAGACCCCATTTTAGTCATTGACTAAAGCCAGGTGATATTGGTGTCCATCATTTAAAGGAACAAGAATTAGCATTGTTGTTATTTTTTTGCTCCTATGATATGACAGAAAACAGGAAATAGTGTAGATGTGAACCCAGCCTCACCTCAGGCCTTTTAATGAATGCAAGTGTAGATGTGAATTCAGCTTCACTTCAGGCTTTTTAATAAATGCAAGTGTAGATGTGAACCCAGTCTCATCTCAGACCCATTAGGAAAAGCAAGTGTAGACGTGAACCCAGCCTTATTCCAGGTCTTTTAATAAAAACAAGTGTAGATGAGAACCCAGCCTCAATTCAGGCATTTTAATGAATGCAAGTGTAGATGTGAGCCCAGTCTCGCCTCCAGCCTTTAAATAAATTCAAGTGTAAGTGAACGCAGCCTTATCTAAGGACGCCTAATAAATGCAAGTGTAGATGTGAGCCCAGTCTCGCCTCCAGCCTTTAAATAAATTCAAGTGTAAGTGAACGCAGCCTTATCTAAGGACGCCTAATAAATGCAAGTGTAGATGTGAACTTAAGGGTGCCATTAGACTTGGCGACGTTCCAGCGATCCCGACAACGATACGACCTGGTTGGGATCACTGGAACATTGCTACTTGGTCGCTGGTGCGATGTCAAACAGTCAGATCTACTCAATGATGCAGCAATGATACGGCAACCCATATAACGACCTCGGTGGTCGTTGGGACCCTGTCACACAGCAGCTAGTTTGACAACTCAGACCTACGTGGCTGAGTTCTGAGTCGCCAACGAGGTTGTTGTTAAGGCATCAAACACTAATGCATGCTGCCCAGTGAGAAACCGCCCATCAAAAAATGGTCCAGGCCATTCTGACACGATCGGCGATGTCACAGCAGTGGCCTGGTCTCTGCTACATATCAAACATAGCCAGATCGCTGCTGAAGGTCGCTGTTGCGTCACAAAACCTGTGACGTAGCAGCGATCTCCCTATGTGTAATGGGGACTTTTGCCTTATCTCAGACCTTCTAATAAATGCAGGTGTTGATGTGAAAGCAGCCTCACCTCAGGCCTTTTAATGACCTCAAAAATATAACAATGCTTATAAGAATACAATGTATTGAAGTATAAAGGTAAAGCCTTAAAGCAAACCAATTAGTTTAATTATGAAGAAATGAAGTTGCAGGAGGAAACTTACTAATTGTCATTTGGAATTACACTTGTAGTTTCTTTAGCACGGAAACAGTAAAGTATGAAACATTAGCGGAGCACACATCCATTGAGATACAATCCTATTGACTTTGAAATATTTATAACATCATTGAAATGTCATGCTTCAGGTTATTCACTCACAGACAAAACAACTTGTTTACCAAAGAAATAATCTATGAGCTTAAAACATCATTTTCTACTGCAGTCATAAAGGCCACATGCTATTGTGGTAATAAAGACTGTGATGTACTGACGTGACTTTAGGGCTGCCACCTGGCACATGAACAACTTGCGATGTTCCTTTACTAAGGCCTTGAGATATAATTTGGGGAAATTCAATGTGAAGTGAAATCACTCAAATACCTATTTAAAGAGAAACCAAACATTCTTTCTTCAAATATCATAAACAAAAGTTTAATTTATCACTTTTACTGCAGGAATTGTGTTTCTTTTCATGCTGTGAAATAGATCTCAGTGCTCAATATTTCTACATCAATATGATAAGTAGGTCAATATTAGTCAATGTAATGATGGAGTGCAATATGGGCAGATCCCCCTTCGACATAACAGAGATGTTAATTTCATTTGACAATGACAAGAAAGACATTCTTTTAATGCCACAATTGGAATATTCTGTACATTGTAGGATTGTTGACATCCTATATAGGAATGGTGGTCATTAATGTGGCTTTAATGGAATGTAGCAATTAAAGACATATCTGCATTTTGGACATCTACATTAGGACTAGCATATGCCATAAATGTATAAATGCCATAAATACCACCCGGGGTCAAGATTCTCTTTCAAAAATGGGGTCCATCTTGTGCCATAGAATTGAATAGCGAGAGGTCTGCATGTGCAGCCACCTCTCTTCCATTCATGAACTCACAAGACACAGACACTTTTCTGGACCTAGATATGTGTGCCAATAATAGGATCCTGTGGATTCTGTTTAAGTGTTTAAGATTAGAAAGCCTTTTACTAATGAACTGGGTTTATTACAAGGACCAATACACACAATAACCTCTGCCCTACAGATGGTGTATTGTCTTTTATCAACCAGTCCACCTAATAAATCGAACAAGGGGCAAATCAAATTGTGAATTGGCTTCTGCCACTATTGGAACAGGGATGATTCTAGTGCTAAATGGATTTTTCATAACCGTTAATGGGACAATGAAGTGGCTGCACTTCTCAGCACTCATATTCCTCCCCAAGGTCCACATTCATCTTTTAGACTAATGTTGGCTGAACCTGTAGATATCAACCGGTTCAGCTGATGGTCTATTGTGTATGTAGCCACTGACAAGCTGATGACTGAGGACACCAATACTGCTCATAAAGGACTGATACATATTAGTCTAAGGCTGGGGTTACACATAGAAATCCGTTTTTGGAAGTCCTTTTCATCACCAATCCGTTTTTTATAGGGTGCTTTTTGTGTCTCCTGCACTCCTGTACGTTTTTGGACTTAGTCATTTTTTTCAGAAAAAACGCATGTGCGCAAACGCATGCGCAAACGCAAGTGGCTATATATGCCATGCGTTTGCGCATGCGTTTCCCATAGGGCCCCATGTTAAAAAAAAACGCATGAAAACGCATGCGTTTTTTAACTGATGCCAAAAACGCTGTTTACTGCGTTTTTGGCTCAAAAACGGACAGGGCAATGTTTTGAGCTCCAGAGAAAAACGCACAGGGTGTTTATTACACCCAATGCGTTTTTCTGTCAGTTTTTGGACTTAGAAAAAAAAAATGACAAAACTGAAGCCAAAAACTGACTGAGGGCTTATGTGTAACCCCAGCCTCAAGTTGGCTGAACTTGCGAATATCGCAAGTTCAGCTGATGGTCTAATGTGAATGTGGCCGCCAACCAGCTGAAGATTGGGAAAGATGTCAGTCACTCATGTCCAATTTTGGACAGTTGATTGCATTGTTGTTGAGATATGTTGCCAGGCAGCTTTTTCATACAGGATACAGGAGCTCTTGGCCTAGCGAGTACTTCTGTGTATAGTACAGACAGCTGAGATGACTGTTGGCCGAACAATGCTTGAGCTGAAAGCCATTTGATATGTTTGACCAGCTTTATTCTAATGAGAAATCTCTCTCTCTGTAACAGAGGTACTCTTGTATAAATGATAACTTACTTGACTTTTCTCAATATCCATTAGTTCATGATATGAAAATTAGTTCAAGTGTTTCACATGATATATTTAGTTATGTTTAATAAATCCAATGTTAAATTTTCCCATTTCTTTTCGTAGGGTAATCAGGAAGCTACAGCACCTCCCGATACAATGGCTCAACCCTATGCCTCTGCTCAGTTTGCCCCACCCCAAAATGGTATTCCGGCAGAATACACGACTCCACATCCTCACCCAGCTCCAGACTACACAGGACAGTCCACAGTTCCAGAGCACACGTTAAGTATCTACACCCCGGCGCAGACACACTCTGAACAGAGTGCTACGGATTCTAATGCACAAACTGTCTCTGGCACAGCAACAGTAAGTCAATACCAAATATTATCATGTAATGTCAATACATTATTAAGTTTCAATGACTTGCTTTATTTGGTCTATGGGCCCTTTTTTATGTTCTTTGTTTGATGGGACACATACTGAAAGACATGGATATGGATCAAAATGCTGTGTGCAAGAACAGGAAAATAAAGAAAAGATTAATACCCTTTATTCCCTTTACAGTTGTATTTTATTACCAGAAATCAGCAAAAATGGGTAATTAGGAGGTCGTCAAAGAAAGGACTCACTGGATGGCATAGTGCTAAGGAGTCACAAGTGCTACTTGTGGTTAATAAGAAGATAAAAGCTGCTGGACTCAAAAAGTTCAGTCTAAAGAATTCAAGCAAATTTAGGCTCCTTGACATGAAAGTAGAGAACCAGGCAAAGGCTAGGGTCACACATAAGCCCTTGGTCCGTTTTTGGCTTCATTTGTGTCATTTATTTTTTCTAAGTCCAAAAACTGATAGAAAAAACGGATTGGATGTAATAAACACCCTGTCCGTTTTTTTCTGGACCTCAAAACATTGCTCTGTCCGTTTTTGAGCCAAAAACGTTGCTAGCAACATTTTTGGCATCAGTTAAAAAACGCATGCGTTTTTTTAACATGGGGCCCTATGGGAAACGCATGCGTTAACGCATGGCACATATAGGCACCTGCGTTAACGCATGCGTTAACGCATATGCGTTTTTAATGAAAAAAAAGGAAAAAATGACTAAGTCCAAAAACGTTCAGAGGTGCAGGAGGCTCAAAAAGCACCCAAAAAAAAACCGGATTGGTCATAGAAATCACTTCCAAAAACGGATTTCTATGTGTGACCCCAGCCAAACTTCTATTTTTTTCTTTGAAATTGAGATAACATGTAAACTTGCCAAGATCTATTTTAATTGAATGGACAACTGATACTGACTGCAAAAAAGAGTAGTTTTTTAGATGTGTATTTTTTTTGGCAATTTTCAGTTTTTTTTTAAATGTTTTCTCTACACTCATGCTCTTAATTACCGTAGTAGTGTAACCTGAAGCTTATGGGCCCCGATTCGAAAGCTCCAACAGGGCCCTTAATTATTTCTAATCTTTAATAGCATTAGTCTTTTTCTATAGACTAAAGGGACATTTGGGGCGCCTAGGCTCCAGCGCCCGGGTGTGATTGTAACCCCTGCACCTGTTGTTGTTACGCCTCTGATCTTGATGACTCATTTAAGTAACATAACAAATGACTAGAAAATGATAACCATGGGGATAAGTTTGTTAAAGATTATTAAATTGTGCTTGCTAAGTTGGATAGTGGATATTAATTAACTTTATATCTTTGGTCACTTTATTGCAGCTTTCACAGTACCATAATTCAAATGCATTTTCAGGAGTCCCAATACTCTTTTGCTATCCTACTGAACCAGTCCTAGATGATCATAAGATCCAAATGAAATCCTGGCTCAATTAAGGAGATCTGCTTTCAATAAACCCTTTATGCTATCTGGAAAAATTGTTAAAAAATGTACCGCGAGGAGTGCAAAAAGTCACTGAGTACTTGTCATGTGACCAGGGCCATTGGCAAGTCTTGACATATGCTTGGAAGTTTTATGGGCAAATGTTTATGTTGCACTCTTCTGAAAGAGAATATAGAATTTCAGATAAAGAATGTGAATGAGAGAACCTACTTTAGATATTTCAGCAGTCCTCCCTGTCTTTACTTACAGAAAGCCTGTCATGTAAAAAAAAATGCAATTCATCTGCAGATATGGGTAATCTACAAGTTAATAGCGTTCTGGAGCTGCCAGGTGCCTGCACTGAAATCCCAGAGGACAGAAACTTTTCATCCCCTGGCAGCCTTGGACTTTCAATCATAGAGGCAGTGCAGGTGTAGTTTTAGTACCGCTCAGTACATAGTGAGCAGTGGCTGTAACCATGTTCCGTCACTGACTGTCAGCTGGCTCAGCAGTGCAAAAGTACAGAGCTGTCAGTCAGTGTAGGGGGAGCAGTTACAGCCAGTGCTCCTTATGTACAAAGCAGTGACTGAAGTGGTGCTGGCCAGTCCTCAATAAATAAAAGCCTGAGGCTGTCAAGATGAATAAAGTCAATTTCCTCCTGGCAGTGGAAATCTCAGTGCAACAGTACAGAGCCGGCTGTCAGTCAGTGATGGGACATGGTTCCATCCGCTGTTCACTATGTACTGAGCGGTGACTGAGGCCACACCCTCACCACCTCCATGATTGAATGTCCGAGGCTTCCAGGAGGAGAAAAGTTCTTTTTCTCTTGGATTTCAGTGCGGCACCTGGCAACTTCAGAATGCTATTAATATAAAGATTAACCCTATATCTTCAGGTTATTAGTGTATTTTTTTTACATGACATGTCAAGATTGTACAAGCCATACTTCTGGCATTGTGGCTCATGAGTGATGATGCCGTTTCCTAGTGGTGAATGGTGGTTCCTGTAAACTATGGCATGTCACCCCTATGGCCACTGCTTGGAATTAAAAACAGGTTGGCTAACTGAAATTTCTGTACCTATTTTTGTTTTACATTTTTTGTTGATAGCCCCTCTACCCGTTACTCGTTTTTCCTAATTCCTTATAAGAGAAAAGTGTTCCAAGGTTTCCTTTTTCTTCACATAGCAGCCAGTTCTCCTTTTACTCACATCATCTGTTTGATATGTTAAATATCTTTCCTTATCCAATAATTTATTTTACTGATAAAGACAGAGTCCTAATTCCCTGTGCTTTGGTGGCTGCAGGATTGAAATGTCTTTTTTAAGCACCAGGTATTAAGACAGCAGGGGGTAACGCGGCATAAAAGAAGTCACCTTAAATCACAGCAAAGCATCTTTTCTTGTCATTGCCTTTGGTATTTGCTTTCTATGCAACTTACCTTTGTAAAGTCGCATTTCATATTTTGACTCAGCAGATGCATTTTTACTGAGCTTATGCGGGCGACTTATTTTACCTTATTATTTCCTAATCTGTTGTGAATGGAGCTGATAGGCGATGAAAGAAAACATATTGTCTAGTAGAAGTCAGTTATGCATTCCTTGTAAAATATCCAAGAACAGCAGCCAGAAAACAAATGTTGTACGCAATGTCTGATTGTCTGTATCACTACATTTCTAAAATAATAGGGCATAAAATATCCCATCCTAAGAAGAAACTGATCCCAGAGTCACAATGATGAAGAACGTGAAGAAGACCCTGCTGTCTGTTCACTCAGTGCAGTTTTTAATTGTACTTCATCTGATAGGACATTTCTGGTGGTATGCATGTTGACATCAGTTTGTGTCTATGTACGTAGGATAGCAATAATTTATTAGCAGAGCGAAATTATTTTTAAATTCTTTAAATATTGACAGACTATGTGAAGGAGGAATATATTTTAAGCATAGAGAAGCTGATTAGGGCAGAAAACAGTTGTTTTTTTCTAATTTTCCAATGGAAACAACTCCTGTCCTGTTGTCGCACTAAACCAAAGCAATCCATGTAGAGGACTAATTTTCTCAATGGCTATCATGTAAGGCCTTGTTCACACATACCAATCTGTTTTTTTAGCCCTTAGAAAAACAGATTCGTTTTTCTAAGGGTGCCAATAGTGTCCCCTGAGTTTTTGAACATTTTTTGGAACTTTTTGGACTTAGGATGCCTTCACATTTGCGTTTTGAACGCAGGGCACCGAACGCAGCAATACGCTTGTGCACATGCGTTCCTATGTTTAACATGGGAATGCATGTGCCTGCGTATGGCTGCGTTTGGCCGCAGTTGCGTTCAGATTCGGATAATTTATGCGCCCTCCAACCGCACTCCAAACGCAGCATGTTGCTTTTTTTGTGCGTTCGCAGGTGCATGTTTTATCCGCAAGCACCCGCAAGCTCACAAAAAATGCATGAATCTCAGTGGATGCGCAGTGTCCTCCGCATGACAGCGCAGGAGAACGCTGTGGATCTCATTGAAATCTCTCCCGGTGGCCGCCAGTGATCACCGGCGGCCACCGGGAGATCAGCTACAGCTGCTACTGCTCTCCTGCTGGTGTCAATGGGGAGAGCGGGGAGAAATAGCTGATCTGACAGCTGTTTAAATCTTCCGCGCTGACACCGAATAGGTGAGGTCGGCAGGGGAGATTTGAAGCAGCGATCATCTGTTTCTTATCTCCTGCACTGATATCACCTATTCAGTGTCAGCGCGGGAGATTTAAACAGCTGTCAGATCAGCTGTTTCTCCCCGCTGACACCGGCGGGAGATCAGCTGTGGCCGGGAGGAGGAGATCTCTGCCGCTGATCTCCTCCTCCCAGCCGCCCCGAGACGGAGATTCTCCGCTGCGTTCACATCAGTATGGGCTGCGTTGCACTGCGTTTGCGTGTGCATGATCTGCGCATGCAGACACAAACACAAGTGTGAAGTCAGCCTTAGTCATTTTTTCACCAAAAATGCATGCAAAAACGCATGGTGCCTATATGTGCCATGCAAAAACGCATGCATTTCTCATAGAGCCCCATGTTAAAAAAACGCATGCTTTTTTTACAGCACCCAAAAACGCTGCATGTAGTGTTTTTTGGGATGCTGAACAAAAAGCATGTGTTGTTAAAAAACGCATTGACACTTAAGTGCATATGCGTTTTTGGACTTTGAAAAAAAACAGTCCAAAATCTTCCCAAAAACTGATTTAAGGCAAAAACGGATGGTATGTGTGAACAAGGTTTAATACTACATTTCCTCAGTGGTGGCAGCTACAAGAGAAATGACTGGTTTATTGCATAATCAGATGTATTACTGCTCTGTATGTGGATATCTGTGATGGGACAATCCTTTAATCCCAGTCTTTTTCAAATTTGCTTTAAGGATAGGGCCACACTTGGAATGATACCTATTTTTCCCAGATCCAGTAACTGCACAGCCCAGTCTGCAGGAACGCACAGCGGTATGTGGGGTGCTTCCTGTGAACGCTGCTCCATAGTACCCTCTTTAGTAGGACACACAGGAAAGCATTGCTGACAATGTTTTCCTGTGTGCTCTGCTAAAGCGCAGTACCTGGGGCTTCCTGTGTAGCTGCATCCATGGTAAATAGTGGGTTACTATGGAGCAGCGTCCACAGGAAGTACCCCACATTATCGCTGTGCGTTCCTGCAGACTGGGCTGTGCAGTTACTGGATCGGGGAAACGTAAGTATCATTCTAAGTGTGGCCCTAGCCTAAGGCTATATGCACAGGGGTGAGTAGTGGTGCGGATTTTAGGAGACAAACATTTGCACCTTCTGACAAAATATGCACTAAAAAAGGTGTCATGCGAACAATGCGTTTTTTGGTGCGGGAAGGAGCAGAATTTTGTCCAGCGCATGTGACATCATGTTATTGCCACTTCAGAAACAGGGCTTGTGCCCTATGTTATAGTGTGTTAATGTGATTAAAATGTATTGGAAGCATGTTTATAATGTATGGGAAACTGGTGAGGGGATGCATAATTGTTCTAAAAATACCACTTTATTATAAGCACGGGAGCCCCATCGAGACTCCTCTGCCCTTCTACGCATCGGAGCGCAAGCTATGTCTATTCTGACAGTTCAAAAAAAGCAAAAATTAAGAGCAGCACAAAGTAACCAATGAAGATTCAGTTTTGTGCAAAATCCACAGCAGTGTTCAGCCGCTCCAAATAGACAAAATATGAAAAAAGGACAACACTCACCTCAATTCATTAATTCTCTTTATATTTTATTGGTCCCTAACAACCGCAATGTTTCAGTTCATGCAACCTTCTTCCAGCAGTTATACTGCTTTTTAACATGGGAATCTATGGGCAATGCATTCGTTAATGCATGGTACATGTAGGTACCATGTGTTAACGGATCCGGTACTAGATCCGGTAAACATGCCTCAAAAATGGCAAGGGGAAAACTGGATCCATTAATGCATCCAGTAAACGTATGCAACCTCTCAAATGTGACTCTAGCCTTACTGAAGACCACCAGTGAGTCAATATGCCCAAGCCATGCATAAGCGTTAGGACAGTGCTGTTGCAAAGTTTTAAACAATAAGAACATATGAAATAATAAGTAGCTGAGGGGCTGTGACAGAGCCAAAGACCCACCCATAGTCCACTCTGATGCACGAAGAGCTTAGAGTGTCAACTTTCCTCTTAGCTCCCTAATTTATCCCTCTAATCTAAGCTATTTTCTAATATACTTGCTTTATTAATTCTTTATGGCTCCCTCTCTATACTGTCTAACAGCTATTGTTTTTTTTCCTATTTCCTGCTTCACGACATATCATATGAGAGCCTCAGTGCCTCCTGGGATCCTCACATGAAGCATCATCAAGCTGACAGGCTCTAGGCACTTCCTCAGCCTCTCTCTGAAACAAAGCATCACTGTGATGCTTGTTCCAGGGGTGAAGCTATTGAATGTTTACAAAGGTCTTCAGCACCTTCCTTCCCCTCCCCACAGAGCTACTGCTCAACCCCCCTACCCCCTTTCCCACAGTGTGTGTTCTCAGCCCCCTTTCTTCACTACCTGCAGAGTTACTTCTCAGCCCCCCTTCTCCACTCCCCGCTTTGTGAATTCTAAGCACCACCCCCTTCTTCCCTCCTCACAGTTTTCATTGTCAACACCCCCACCTTCTTCCCCCCACTAACCCTCCTTCTTATCCTCTCCCACACCATCACATCTGCCCTGACATGCTGTTTCTCCCTCTGTGCAATCGCAAATGTTTGACTGGCTGTGCAGGAGCACACAAGTGACATGAGTGGTATTCTGGGGCTTATGTATATTGATAAGCCAGGAGTGTACATTGATGTCACTTGTGGGCGGTGCTTATGCTCTCCTGCATGACTGGACTGGCATTCATGATCACACAGAGGAAAAGAGACAGAATGTCAGAGAAGATGTAACATGGTGTGGGGTGCGGGTAAGAATGGGGGTGGTAAAAAGATGGGGGCTGAGAAGTCACACTGTGGGGGGAGGGAAGAAGGGGACTGAGAATGTGGGCTGCATGAAAGGAAAAAGAAGGGGAGCTGAGAATGTGGGCTGCATGAAGGGAAAAAAGGGGAGCTGAGAATGTGGGCTGCATGAAGGAAAGAAGGGAGTGAGAATGTGGCTGCATGAAGGAAAAAGAAGGGGAGCTGAGAATGTGGGCTGCATGAAGGGAAAAAGAAGGTGAGATGAGACGGCATACTGCAGGGAGGGGAGAAAGGGGACTGGAGAGACCTTGGAAGATTTGACAGCCCAACCCCTGGAACTAGCGACTCAGTGATGTTTTGTTTCAGGAAGGGGCTAAAAGTTCTTGGAGCCTGTCAGCTTAATGAGGCTCCATGTGGAGATCCCAGGATGCACTGGGGGACTCGCACGGTACGTCAAGAAACAGGAAATAGGAAAAAAACAATAGTTATTAGACAGTATATAGAGAGAACCATATGGAATTAATAAAGAAGTATATTAGAATAGCTTAGATTAGGCCTTTCACATCAGGTTTTTCGTAATTGCGGCAGATGCGGTGAAAAACGCATCTGCGCGTTTGCCGCTAACGGTTCCACTTGCGGCACGTTGCGGTTTTTCCATAGGAAGTATAGGGACTTGCGGCAGATGCGGCAAGTGCGTATTGCACTTGCGGCGGTGCGCAGCGAAAAAACGCAGTAAGCGCGGTTTTCCTGCGCACCTGCCGCAAGTGCAATACGCACTTGCCGCATCTGCCGCAAGTCCCCTATATTCCTATGGAAAACCGACCGTGCGCAAGTGGAACGTTATCGGCAAACGCGCAGATGCGGTTTTCACCGCATCTGCGCGAATACGAAAACGCTGATGTGAAGGGCCCTTAGAGGATAAATTAGATAGTAAGTTAGGAAAAAAGTGTGGCCTCGAACTGACACTAATCTATGATCATTAAGAACTACAGAATATGGATTTATTCACTAAATGTATTAATAAATAAGTAGAACAGTGCCTTTATGCCTATACTTTTAGTTTAATATGCCAAATTTTGATGACAGGTTCTCTTTAATTAAAGGCATCACTCCCTCAAATATACCTCTTTTTATGAATTTTCACATCATATTGTAAAATCTTATAGTGGAGTAAAATGCCAGATTATCAATTGTTAGATAAAAAGATGCCACATTATAGGAATATTTCAACTACATGGTAAATATGAAATTATTAATCTACTTATGAGGTCAAAAGTTTAATAGTGTTAGAATAGGCAGACAAATAGAGATTTCGATTTATATGCTTCTATGATCTTTGATTCTATTATTTATTCTTTATACACAGCCTACAGTTGTTCTGTCGCTTTTACACATACTCCCAAGACTATCCAAAGTAAGCTTATGCTGTAAGCCTGACAAATATTTCTAAATATCAGTGTGTGACCCTTGTCATGCAATGTGTTATCCCGTATGGTGCAGTATTAAAAATTGAATATTCATGAAGGATACATGAATAGATTTAAAAAAATGCTTACTTACTGTGCTTCATTCTATAATAGTCCACAAAATTAACTGATTTTACTAATAAAAAGAATTCTTTCTCTCTCCCTGAATGTGAGCACAGATCAGATATCAGGTATAGAAGAGCAGATCACTGCACAAATTTAAAGGGAACCTGTCACCTTCGAAAAGCCACCTAACCTATCAATACATGTCCCTGCACCTTCCTATTACCATTATAACTATCCCTCTCTCCTAAATGCTAGCTTTCAATCTGCTAAAAAACGTTTTTATACTTACTCATTAGCATGATAATGAAGCAGGGCCTATATGCAATAGACCCCTTGGGCATGTTGGTTTTCAGCCTCCATGATCCTTTATCACGCCCCGATGGGCGTGAACTTGAAATTAAATTTTGCGCCCCCAGCCTTGCTCCCTCCACCTCTTGAGGTCGGTCGACCAGGGTAGAGGGGGTACTACGATACTGGGACAGGATGGTCACTTCGATGAGGGATCACGGCTGGTCGTTTCCTGGACAGGGACGTAGCAATAGGTTTCTGAGGTTATCCCGTTAGAGTCTGCTGATGATCCCTCCTAATGGCTTTCGGGGTCTGTGTTCCTTCTTCACCCTTGTAACCACCCTGCAGAGCTCCCACGCCAGTCCTGCGGTCTGTTATGGTAGGTACGGGTTGTTCCTTATCGGTACGGATGGGAGCAACAACAGGCAAATCCTCACACCACCGAATTCGGCCCGTTACCTAGATTGTCTTGGACCTGGTATACGGACTGTACACTCTGTGGTGCTATGACTCCCTTCTGTCGGTTCCACAGCATGTCGGTTTACAACCCGAGATGGACCATGGGTTGCCTTGGCTCCGGAATGCCGGTATCGACCCCGGACTTCTCAGCTGGATCCAACCAGGCCTGGTTTGTCCCCTTCTGTTCACGGGTCACCCGCTTGAAGAGAGGTGCCCTCCAGTCAGCAGCCATGTCAGGGACATCCTCCCTGGCTGCCTTCCCAGCACTGTCTATCTAAAGTTAGTTCAACTGTTACTCTAGTCTCCCACTCTACTCTCAGCTCCACCCCTAGGACCTACTGAATATATGGTCCCTATGCTAAGGTGGGCTAGTGTATAGGTGCTTAGGACAGACTCTACCAGGAAACCCCAAACCCATGACTACGGAAGCACTACACCTTCTGATTTGGGGTGCAGTACCTCCGTGTGACGCCTAGCCATAGGGGCGCCACACTCTGCTATGCAGCCTTCCTGTGGTAATGACGCTGAGCATGTCATTTCCGGAACCGTGGGCCCCTTAGCAACCCGATATTTACCTTAGCAGCACATAGCGCTGCGAAGTGGGGCTCCATAGAACCCCGCATAGCAACGCACACCGCTGCTAAGGTAAATATTGGGTTTCTATGGCCTCTTAACAACCTGATGTTTACCGTAGCAGCGGTTGTGCGCAGATATGCGAGGTTCTATGGAGCCCCGCTTAGCAGCGCTATGTGCTGCTAGAGTAAATATCGGGTTGACAAAGGGGCCCGCGGTTCCGGAAATGACCATTCAGCGTCATTACCACAGAAGATGCATACAGAGTGGAGGGAGCCAGGCTGGGGGCGCAAAATTTAATTTCAATATCACACCCATAGGGGCGTGATAAACCATCATTCAGGCTGCAAACCAACACGCCCAGGAGGACTATTGCATATACCCCAGCTTCATTATCATCCTAATGAGTAAGTATAAAAATGTTTTTTAGCAGATTGAAAGCAAGTATTTAGCAGAGAGAAGGATAGTTAAAATGGTAATAGGAAGGTGCAGGGAAATGTATTGATAAGTTAGGTGGATTTTCGGAGGTGACAGGTTCCCTTTAATAAACCTCACGGATCCCAGACTTGGAATGTATTTAGAAGAAGTAGCGAGATGTCACCTGTGCATCGTTCACTACATAGATGGTGTCGGCTAGCATACTACTGACCTGGCCCATATACTGGCATCAAGTCAAGTGATCTGCTCATATTTATCATAAGGTGGTTCAGTATTGTTCCATAATGTTCTTGTACTTGTATTTGTGGCTAGATTTCTATTGCATAAAGCAATTCTAGAATGTGTGTGATTATATACTAGCCCTACTACTCCCGCTACTAATTGCACTGCTGCAGGAGGAGGCTGGGGTTTGGCAGGCTTCTGCTACTCTTCGTCTCCATGTGCACTTTCTCTCCTCTTGTGCTGAGTTTTATGTTTGTGCACTCTCTTTTCTTTTGTGCTGTCTTTTCCCCTGTGCACTATCTCTCCCCCATGTGTTCTCTCTTCCCTCTGTGTGCTCTCTGCACTCTTGTTCTGTCTCTCCCACTTTTTACTTTTTATCCCTATTGTGCACTTTCTCACTCACCCCTATGCAATGTCTCTTTTCCCTTCTCTGCTGAGGAGCCGCAACACCAGCTGATGGTTCCGACACAAGGGTATGATGGACCGAAGCCAGGCAAGGATGCATATGAATGCCTGCCTGGTGGCCAGTGTCCTGGATGGCATGTAGGCCCCCCATCACAGATGTTCTTTAGTGGAGCTGTTTTCTTTTGATTGATCACGCAAACTTGACTGATCACCCAAACTTATGGGCTTTTTCACATTTTAATTTAACTGAAATTTTCCAGTTTAACTGTAATTTATATGATTTTTTATAGATGGTACTATTTTTAGGACAAACTTACACACACAGACAGAATGACAGGTTAGGGCTTTTATATAGTAGATATATAATTTGAGTATGTTTTATATTTAGATAGTGAGTGATCTACGCAAAAAACTTGACCCAATGCCACAAGAGGAAAATGAGAGAAAAATAGGGCAGAAAAAAAGCACAATAGGGTCTTTAAGGGCAAGGATGAAACAATTATCTCCTCACCTGGGTTAGTTGTGTGCAACACAACCACTGATGCATATGTAGTGGGCTTCTGCAGATCTGCGGCGGATACACATGGAATATTTGAAGGAAAAATAATAAAATGCAGTCATGTGCTGCTCAGAGGATGAAAAAGGACTCCAAATGGCTTGTGTGAAAATATGGTTTATTGGTCTATATATTTCATTGCAACCTTAGGACAAGGTACTATGTTTTGTCCTAGGAAAGAGGCTGGATTGCCTTGAAATGTGTAATAATGTGTATAATGTAATAGTTATTCACTTCCACAACGCTTTATGTACATCAGCAATACCATCCTCATTGGGGCTCAAAATCTATACGGCCTATCAGTATGTCTTTAGAGTGTAGGAGAAAGATTGTGAGATTGGAGGAAACCCACACAAACACAGGTAGAACATACAAACTCTTGCAGATGATTTCCTTGGTGGAATTTGAACTCAGATCTCCAGTGCTGCAAGGCTGCAGTGCTACCTCTTGTGCCACCTGTAAACCAATAAACCATATTTTCACCCAAGACATTAAAGTCCTTTTTCATCCATTGAGGCAGGCAACACAGAAGGACCCATTTTGGTCTTATCACAAGATAAAAATGAAAAGTGACTTACAAATAAAAATGAAAACTTGCAAGTGAAGAATTGGGTCATAAGCTTCATAAAAAAGGAGATCCAGTTTGAAAATATTATTATTTTCCTATATATCAGACATACACCTGTATTACAATCCTCATCATACACTGCAATCTTTATTCCCCATACCTAGAAAGCGTTTACATTCCCCATTCTATCCACATTACACCTAAATGTCTTCATTTGCATTTAAGTCACAATAATACATAGGAGAACGTGGTAATGAGAAATGAGCGCATTGTACGGCATCTGTTTACCTCTGCTATGTGATTAACAGAAAAGCAGAAACATCTTTGTAAAATCTGCACTTTGATATCTATATGCCTCCATCCCGTGAAAAATTCACATTCTTAATATGTTCTAAAGAGAATCAAATGTCCTAACAGCTGCAGACCACCATCAGTGAAAACTAATGGTGTGCTCAGATACTGCCATTACATTCCACTATATTTGAAATTGCTCAAGGTGACTGCTTGAGATGTACTTGCAGAGCTGGAATGATGTGCAGAAAGATTAACAAAGGTTAGCAGAGGTTGTCAGAATAACAAGAATACTTCTATTTGATAGCAGGACTATGTTTGCCTGAAAGGCTGATGGCACCATGTATCTATGCCAGCCGCCGCTATGGAGGATGGCGGTAAACTTATTTTTATTTTACACTTTAAAAAAAGTTTTCTCCTTACTGTAAATCTTTTTCTCATTTTTCTTATTCTTGTTTATACAAACAATATGACTTTTGTAGAAAAAAATGGAAAATTTAATTTTTATCAATCAAAACATCTAAAACTCAAGACTTTCACCACTGTATTCCAATGGACAAGATAGTGGCTCTCCCATATAGGGCTCTGTGCATATTACTAATATTAAATCTCAAATGGAAATTTTGGATCCGTCTATTCCTAAAAAAAACAGAATGCCTCCACTAGCGATATGCTGAAACGTCACAGGTTTTGTGACGTAACAGCGACCTCTCCAGCGCTGTTGCAGTGTGTGACACGCATCAGCAATCTGGCCCCTGCTGTGAGGTCACTGATCTCTTCAAATCGTTCAGGACCATTTTTTGGTCCTTGTTATCTCGCTGGTCAGCACGCATTGCTGTGTGTGACCTCCCAGCCAATGCCCAGTGCCGAACATTAGATGCTTGGCACTGGTAACCAGGGTAAATATCGGGTAGCTAAGCAGCACACTCTGCTTACTTACCCGGTGTTACCCTGGTTACCAGCGTCCCCCCACTTAGCCCAGCCTGTAAGCGGGAGGATGCGGGTAACCAGGGTAAACACCAAGTAACTAAGCAGAGCCCACTGTTTAGTTACCCGGTGTTTACCCTGATTACCAGCTATGTCGCTGCTGACTGGCTGCTTGTGAATCTGCCTGTTTAACAGCTCTCCAGCGACTGCAGAGAGACTTTCCAGCGATTCCGGCCAGGTCGGATCGCTGGAAAGTTTCAGTGTGTAAAGGGGCCTTTGGTTTGTGAGATAGTCCTGTGGAAATCAAGACTAACGACCATTATATATCTCTAGGTAAGATGGTAAAGATGGGTTTACATACAGCCAGTGCTGTGTCATTGTTTCCATCGTGAAAGAACAAAAAGGCTGGAAGGAAACTGCTGGGTGAAAATTATCCAATTATTTTCAATGAGGTATCTCCCACATGCCTAGCACACACATGTTTGGACCAGACAGGTGCAGTTGCAAATCTGTAGGTCTTTTTATGTTTCTTATAACTTTGTGATCCAGCAGTGGACCCATATTTGAGAGTAATTGGGGAAAAGTGTGAGTTTCATCAGGGCTCCAATACAGAACCTGAGGCAGTGAATATATATGGACTCAATCTTACTCATACTCCTCCAATAAGCTTTAAACATATATATTAAACTTTGAATCCCAAATCAAGAGATGTTCTACTCCTAGCCTTTTCCCATACTTTACCTACCTAAGATTTTACCATGACTGTGGCATATGGTTCTCCAAAGTATATTATCTCACACTCACCTACCGCACTAATTATAATATATATATACAGGGGTTGTAGCATTCACGGTCGCAGGGGCTGTGGTTGCGATGGGGCCTAGACCTATAAGGGGCCCGTGCTGCCCCCTGCATCCGCTGATCCCAGCGCCTGCTTTATATTGATGTGCATCCCCGAGGACGCACATCCATGTCACTGCGCAGCAGCAAAAGCCACTGTGGGGCCCATGTGTCCGGGAGAGGAAGGGAGGGGGGAGCCTCCCGCTTCCTACTGCTGCCGCTATCATCCTGCCCCTCATTTCCTCTTATCACAGCAGGCTTTCATTGTGCATTCCGTTGTGGAATGCATACATCAGGCTGGTGCCTCCTCCTCCACAATAGGAGTGGACGACATTTCCTAATTTATGCGTTTCACAGTTCCTCTTCCTGAGTCTTCTTTATTCTTTGCAAGGAGACCAGAGCAGCGGGGAACGGGGAGAGGTGAGAACAGATTTATTTATTTTTTTTGTAAGTGAGTGCTCAGTGGCCAGAGGATTATGGGGGGTGGAGAGGGGTGCATTATTTTATAGGGAGAGTTATGAGGCTGCATCATGTAGAGAGATATGACACTGCATTTATAACGCTGCACTATATAGAGAGATATAAGGCTGCACTATATGAGGCTGCACTATATGGAGAACTATGAGGCTGCATATATAAAGCTGCAATATATAGAGAGATATAAGGCTGCACTATATGGAGAACTATGAGGCTGCAAATATAAAGCTGCAATATATAGACAGATATAAGGCTGCACTATAGAGGCTGCATTTATGGAGAACTGAGCCTGCATGATACTGTATAGAGGGCTATGAGACTGCATTATACTATATGGAGGGTTGTGAGGCTGCACTTTATTATATGAAGGGCTGTGATTCTGTATTATACTATATAGAGGGGATAGGAGGCTGTATCCTACTACATGGAGAGTTGTAAGGATGCATTATACTATATGATGGGCTGTGAGAATGCATTATGCTATATTAAGGACTATGAGGGTGCATTATACTATATAGAGGGCTGTGAAGCTGTATCATACTAAATAGAGGGGCTATGAGGCTGTATTGTACTATATGGAGTGCTGTGAGGCTGTATTATACTATATGGAGAGTTTTGAGGATACATTATGCTATATGGAGGGCTGTGAAGCTGTATTATACTATATGGATGGCTATGATGCTGCATTATACTATATATAGGATAATGGGGGTGCATTATAATAATTGGATGACTATTGGGGCTACCTTATGAATGAGGGACTATGGGATGCATTATGGAGGACTATGGGGATATTTTGTAATATATGAAGGAATATGAGATGCATTATAATCATTGGAGGACTGTGGTGGTGGGAGGAGGAAGACCATATAAACCATGATGGGGGACATATATTCCATGGGGGACATATATTCCATGATAAGGGCCATAGTCCAGGAGGATCTACCTTTCCCTACATGACTAAATTAACTGTGACTGGTCACACAGCTAGATTTACCCACAGGAGCTGATTTCATTCCACAACACCGTCTGTCTTTAAAGGGATCCTGTCACCCCCAAAACACCTCAAAACCTATTAAAAGCTGTCCCTACAGCATAGTAACACTTACCCTACACTCCTTTTACCTCCTAAAAGCACCAAATGAAATAGGAGAAAAATGTTATTATAGTACCTCATTATGGATGATAATGAGTGACTATGCTATTCATAGTCACTCATCCAGGCTCTCCCACTGCATGATATCATGCCTCCATAGGCGTGATCTTGGAATCTGATTAAAATGCGCGCCTCCCCGCCGCTCTCCTGTATCTCGGCCGGCCTGTAGTGGGGCTCGGTGACGCGATACGCGTCATTTCCGGCGCCAGGTGACGTATACACCCGCGCCGCTCTGTTAGCTTCAAAACACAATAATATTTGGAGATATCAACCTGCTACAACTACTTTGTGGATGTAATCCAGAAGGCCCTGATATACTTCCAGGTACCTGTATAAGGGGTAAAAGGTTAAGAGCAGGGACCCCTAGCACCTTCTAGGCAGTGTGTCTTGCTCCATGTCCATCCAAATAAGCCTCTGCTAGTCTTAACATGTGTGATGTTTTTGATTGAATGGAGCCTCATTCATCCGAATATTTGAGAAAAATTCAGAAAGTTGAGTTCTGATTATTTGCTACAGGCAATCAGACAGTTTTGCTAAATGAGGTCATAGCATAGGTGAATGTCCCCATAAGTAAATAAGCTTCACTCTTTGTTATTGAGGCACATCCAGTATAGTGTTTGTCAGATGGAAGGGATTCCACCAGATATCGGCAGAACCGTCTCCTCATCTCTCAAGTTCTAGTCACAACACTTGGTGAGAAAATTTTACTAAATACAGTTTTCAAGCTAAACCTTTTAAAGGCTTAATAACCAACATTTTATAGTTGTATTGTGCTCTGTAGAGGTCATGCAGACATTAATAAAACATTGCCTTCATGTGAGAATTCCATTAAAATAATGTTTTATTTATAAATTCTGCGTAAAGTTTTATTTTACATTCCTAGTAATATTTCTATGCTTTGTAGGAAATTACACAAATTGAGGTGGTCTGGGACACACTAAACTGCATTTAGTTGCCTTTGGTGGAAATTTGAATGATTATATGCAGTATGCTCGGTTAGGGTTTACAATGCTGTGCATACATAATAGAAAAGTTAAAATATGAATCCTGAGAGCCTTGTATACATATTTTTAAACTTGTCCTTATGCCCCTTCTTACAATGGTTGGAACAAGCATCTGATTAAATATATTTGAAATGCATATGTGGGGAAGATAGGAGAGTCGAAGGATTATGGGAAGCAACCGGAACAATTTTCTTACGAGAATATGGAAAAAATCTACAATTACCATGAGAGGTTTAATTAAGGTGATAAATGAAAATGCACTGGAATGCCGTCTGTATAGTCCTATGGGACGTAGGAATGGTGAACGCTGCCAGGGTTTATATAATTGTAAATAAATATATATGGAAATAATTCTTATATTTGCTAAATGATGTAAAAAATGTCAAACATGTTCTTTCCGTGTTTTGGCTCTCAATTTTGGCTACGATCTTTAATTCTAGTGTGGGGTTTGTATTCTGATTTCGATTGAAGATGTCAGGAATCGGAAGATAGTGTGTGTCCTTATTTTACCTAATTTCTTGCTTTGTGTTTGAGACAAAGAATTAAGTTCATAATAGAAACGTTAGAAATGGTAATTGATTAATTAGCTCTAATGACTCACTGGTATCATAATCTTTGAATGCAATTATGTTTTCTTTTTCCCCTAATAGTCAATTTCACTTGAGTGTACTACACATGCATCATTGTGCCTGTATTTGGGCCATAATTTTGGCCGCAGACTCAATCACCTGAATTACAATAGCATAAGGAGCTATGATGTTTAATTCAGAAGATCATATTGATAGTTAAAGGGTATATCTGGGAAAAAAAAAATGTGCCCAAGCACTAACAGGCAGGTAGTTGCTACCTACTTGCCTTTTGTGCTCGGCACCGTTTATCACCAGCACAGAGAGGTCACAGTTGTGCCGCTCCTGCCAGATACAATGGCTTCATCAACAAAATGGAGGCTTCTTTTCCATTCTGGTCTATATAGGCGGGACAGCTGACATCATACTGATTGACAGCCGGCTCCCTTAGGGTACCTTTACACACCGCTACTGGATGGTGGAAACAACCGGGTACATCACGTGCATGAGCACGCCCAAACGGTTGAAAATGGTAAACGCACCATCTTTACACGCCGCAACTAGGTGCTCTACGGTAGGTTACATCTATCTCAGGATACACCGCCGGGTGCCACAAGTAACCTTCTGTAACTAACCTCACCTCCTTTACACGCCGCTATAACCAGGTAATATGGGCGGAACAAAGGCAGCAGGGAAAACACATAGGCGTGCCACAGTCCTTCACGCCGCGCCCAAATGACAACCATTGGCCAACACAAGAGTGTTTTTGTTGGGCACGACGCGAAGGGCAGATGGCGGACACGTGACGTAGGAGTGTTCGGACTGTGGCACGGAATAAGCGCTTGTGACATGGCGGAGTGTGATGGAAGAGCCAATCGTAACGCAGCATCTTCCACTAATGATCGCTGATGGGGCGCGGTAACCCGGAGCCTGTGTTCATGCCCCAGGTACATCGCATGGTGTGGCAACAACCCTCCTGTTCCTTCTTTACACGCCGTGACAGGCCGTGACAGCCCGTAACCGTCCACTTGAAATAAACCTGTTTATGAGCACTGCTCGGAAACAGGTTCATGAGGTGACGGGTGGATGCAACCTACTTTACACGCCGCTACTTCGGGTTGATTTGGCGGTGCAAGATACATTTCTCTCATGTACCCGGTTGTTTCCACCATCCAGTAGCGGCGTGTAAAGGTACCCTTACTGATGGAGCTGGCTGTCAATAAGCAAGATGTCACCTGTGATTCTAAGTCAAGAGACAAGAGAAGCCATTGTTCTGTTAGTGCAACGTTAGCAGAAGTTGCAGAATCGCTGGCTGGAGCAAATATGGATCTCTCCATGTCTGCAAAGAATGGCACTGAGCGCAACAGGCAGGTAAGCAGCAACTACCTGCCCTTTAGTGATTTAGGCATATATATTTTTTTTTTCATTTTGGATATAGCCTTTAAGCTGGCATATCCTGCCATAATATAGGATCAAAAATACATCAATTTCACAGTCAAGTTAAATTGGCTAAACAGTATCTTATTTCTGTTAAATCCTCTCTTTTTAGTTTGTGACATTGACATTTTATGTTTAAAGGGAGTCAGTCAGCACAAAATGTTCAAGGTAAGAACCAACACTCCGTTCACACTTGATGAAGCGAAACAGTTCAGTGCACCTTTCCAAGTGTTTGTTTTCCATCTGTTGTCACCCTTTTCTCCATTGATTGACCGCTTTAGGTTTACAGAAACAAGAAAAGGTTGGAGCTTGATGGAAAACAAGTGGATAGGAATCTGCACTAAATTGATGGCCATGCTTAAAGGAAAACTGTCAGGTCAAAAATCCACATGTAACTGATATTATTTTCTACTTCCTCCATCTAAACTCTCTCTATTGATGTATTTCTTTTATTTATATTCCCTCCTATCTTCTGTAAACTTCAAATAAAGAGATTCATTCCATCTGTCACTTACAGTGAATGATCCACTTAGTTTGCTGCTGTCCCCACCCCATGCATGTACATGCATGACACATAACACCAAATCACTGCACAGGACATCAGTGGGGGGGGTGTATTCTCCTCTCTGCTCTCTGTGTGCAGCATCACTAGAGGTGAACTATAACACAGAAACTGTCACAGCACGGCAGGAGTATATCTGCTTTACAGAAACAAATGGAGTCTAGATAAGTCAGACCTGCAGTAGCTCTCTCCCTCCATGGTGATATCAACAGAGCAGACCTCCTGTAAGTGAAACTTGACACTGCACTGTTAGCAAAGGGAGGAGGGAGGACAGAGCTGCTGAGAGGGAGTGCATAATTACATGACAGTTTATACAGCACAGGACTAATCATCTCTGCTTATAATGGCACAGGACTAATGCAGCAGCTCTCTGTAGGGTCTGACAATGCTGATAACATGGAAACTACAAATGGTACAATAATGATTTTACATATTTTTAAAAGGTCTGCCGAGGCACTATCCAAGGGTAATATTAGCATCATACTGAAAAATGACCTGACAGTGTACCTTTAAAGGAATACTGTCTCCAGTTTTTGAATCTCTCAACAATTGCCAGGATCTTTATGTGCTCCTGTTATGTATTTCACAGGTGTTTACATCACCTCCTGACTCCCCCTGCATACCCAAAAATAACATTTGATTTGGTTCTGCGCTGTACTTAAATGAGAAAGGTCCAATCCAAAGGACATCATTGCTGCAGTTTCTTTGCCTCCTCTCTGCTCTGAATTGGTGAGAATGATGCATCCAGTGTCAACCACATAGCTCATCGAAACTTTGCGACTGTGCACTAGCATCGCTGACCCATGCATGCACACTGCACATGTAGAGGCCAGGCCAAAGAGGACCAGCAATGCTGCTGTGCAGATGTGAGATTTTGTTGAGTTATACGGATGATGAAAGATGCATTCTCACATCAATCAGAGCCAAAGGACAGCTACTGGGAGCAGAGAGCAAGCACAGACACTATAGCAAGTACCCCTATCGGACCACACCAACTAAATTTAAATAGAGCATAGGACCAAATTAAGTGGTACTTCGGTGGTGTACACGAGGATTCAGGAGTCAATGTAAACATTTGTGTAATGCATAACAGGAGCGGATAAAAGTTGTGGCATATGTTTAGAGACTCAAATTCTGATGACAGGTTCCCTTTAATGGTGACTGTGTGCCAATGCTTGGTTTAAACAGTCATTTTGTACTGACAGTCAAGCTGTATTTTTCCTCCCTCCTCTATATGTTCTAAGGCTGGCTTCACATCATGGTTTTGGTCATCTTGTTCTGTTCGTTTTGAAAAGGACAGAACAGGATTGTTTATAGCCTCCCATGCATCCCTATGGTGCTGGATTGGTCATAAATGGCCATCCGGTTCTATGAATTCAGTTCCGGATTCGTTTCTGTCCTGTTTTTTCCCAGCCTCAAAATCGGAGACTCCTCTGACTTTGGGCTCCAGTGAAAAATCCGGACCAAACTGGACAGAAACAAATACAGGACAATCTAGTGCATAAAAATGGGAGTCTGTGGGCGCCGGATTTGGGAAAAAATCTGAATCCTTTCCTGGATCTGGTTTTAGTGTACTGAGCATGCTCAGTACACATTCACTGCTCTGTTACTATAATTTCACTTTAGCAGTATATCTACATACACTGCTAAAATGAAATAAAAAAAAGCAATGGTTAAAAATAAAAAAAATGCTCACTTGTCCACAGAGTGTCCCGCAATGTGAGGCATCCACATCCGACTGCTAAAGGACTTGAATAAGCTGACTGGAGGCAACCGATCAGCTCATGTGTCACATGACAGCAGTAGCTGAGCGGTTTAAATCGCCCCCCAAAAATTGATCGGCGGGCGCTTTAAACCGTTCAGCTGATGTTGTCATGTGACACATCAGCTGATCGGTTGCCACCAGTCAGCTAATTCAGGTCCTTCAGATATCGGACATGGATGCCTCGCATCGCAGGACACTAGGCGGAGAGGTGAGCATCTTTTTTTATTTTTAACCATTGCTTTATTTCACTTTCGCAATGTAAGTAGATACACCACTTGCCTGTGTTTTGCAGGCTCGGCCCCTCCCAGGTCTTTCTGTGTCCGGATCACTCAAAATCCCTGATCCAGACACAGAAATGGCATCCAGAGTTAAAACTCCAGTCCTGTCCATTCCTGTTCATGTGATCCTGCAAAAAACAGGATCCCCACAGATAGGAACAAACCGTGGTGTGAACCCAGCCTAACAACAATTTAACAAAGTTCATTTTTTTCCCCTTTGACAGCAGTCTTTATTGGAAACAGGTTTCCTCCACTTTCTTTTCTGTCTATCAGTTGACTTCCCCCTTCATACCCTTTTGCTGCATCATTTTCTCATTTTCTCTTGTGACAATATTCTATCTCTCTGTGTATATACTTTCCTAAATTATCCCTCATATACTTAGTCGTAATATTAGGGAGGTAGGAAAATGTCCTAAACAGACATCAATCACCTAACGCTTTTGCTCTGACCTGAATTGACTTAACCATATTTTTAAGCCCATCCCCATCTTATTTAGGAACTAGTAAAAAGGCCCGATGCAATTGCATCGGGAGCGCGGTGAAATGAATTGTGTGTATACAGGCGGGTGAGTGGCTAGCAGAGTATATATGGGGCTCTGTGGGTAGCAGACTATACAGGCGGGTCTGTGGGTAGCAGAGTATACAGACTGCTCTTAGGGTAGCAGATTATACAGGCGGCTCTCTGGGTAGAAAAGCATACAGGCGGCTCTGTGGGTAGCAGAGTATACAGGCGGGTTTGTGGTTAGCAGATTATACAGGCGGCTCTGTGTGTAGCAGAGTATAGAGGCGGCTCTGTGGGTAGCAGAGTATAGAGGCGGCTGTGTGGGTAGCAGAATATAGAAACGGCTCTGTGGGTAGCAGAGAATACAGGCGGGTCTGTGGGTAGGAGAGTATACAGGCGGCTCTGTGGGTAGCAGAGTATAGAGGCGGCTCTGTGGGTAGCAGAGTATAGAGGCAGCTCTGTGGGTAGCAGAGTATACAGGCGGCTGTGTGGGTAGGAGAGTATACAGGCGGCTCTGTGGGTGTCAGAGTATAGAGGGGGCTCTGTGGATAGCAGAGTATGATGTGGCGGGAGGCTGGAGGAGTGAGGGGAGCAGAGGCTGGAGGGGTGAGGAGAGCAGAGGCTGGAGTGGTGAGGAGAGGTCCAGATGGAGGGGTGAGGAGAGGTCTGGCTGGAGGGGTGAGGAGAGATGCGGCTGGAGGGGTGACATCACCGCTCGGCGGCAGGACGTGATCGCAGCCCCAGTCACACGGCATTGTCCTCTGCGGCGGGTTGGGTGATGCAGAGAGGGATCAGTTCTTGCCCTCAGGTCACACATGTGACCTGAGCGGAAGGAGCGGATTGGGCGGTGTGTGTAAAGACAGGACGGTCATCCGATTGGTCTAGGACGCCAAGTCCTGGGCAATGGGATGGGCGTCCTGTGTGTACAACACAGCGCCCAATCCGCTTGCAGGGGCAGGCAATGGGAGTGAGCGGAGAGTGTCAGGCTTTGCAGGCTGACACGGTCCGCTCACTCCCATTGGCTGTTGCCGGCCACAGGACGACGTCCCTGGCTCCCGGCACCCGGCCACAGCCCGTAGACCGCTACTCCACCAGCATGGCGACATTGAGAGCCCAGCGGTGAGAGAGTGGCGAGGGGCGGAAGGCTCCGGCGGCATCCGGGCAGCATGGACCTCGCGGAGGGCGCGAGGGCGGTGGTGATGGTGCGGGGCCGACGGTTGGCAGGATGGCAGCGGTGTCAGGTAGTGCGGCTGAGGATAGAGGAGGGTGAGAGGCTGGAGGAGGCTGTGAGGCTGGAGGAGGCTGTGAGGATGGGGAGGCTGTGAGGCTGGAGGAGGGTGTGAGGCTGGAGGAGGATGTGAGGCTGGAGGAGGCTGTGAGGATGGGGAGGCTGTGAGGCTGGAGGAGGCTGTGAGGCTGTAGGAGGCTGTGAGGATGGGGAGGCTGTGAGGCTGGAGGAGGCTGTGAGGCTGGAGGAGGCTGTGAGGATGGGGAGGCTGTGAGGCTGGAGGAGGCTGTGAGGATAGGGAGGCTATGAGGCTGGAGGAGGATGTGAGGCTAGAGGAGACTGTGAGGCTGGAGGAGGATGTGAGGCTGGAGGAGGATGTGAGGCTGGAGGAGGCTGTGAGGATGGGGAGGCTGTGAGGCTGGAGGAGGCTGTGAGGCTGGAGGAGGATGTGAGGCTGGAGGAGGATGTGAGGCTGGAAGAGGCTGTGAGGATGGGGAGGCTGTGAGGCTGGAGGAGGCAGTGAGGCTGGAGGAGGCAGTGAGGCTGGAGGAGGCTGTGAGGCTGGAGGAGGCTGTGAGGATGGGGAGGCTGTGAGGCTGGAGGAGGCTGTGAGGCTGGAGGAGGATGTGAGGCTGGAGGAGGCTGTGAGGCTGGAGGAGGCTGTGAGGATGGGGAGGCTGTGAGGCTGGAGGAGGCTGTGAGGCTGGAGGAGGCTGTGAGGATGGGGAGGCTGTGAGGCTGGAGGAGGCTGTGAGGATGGGGAGGCTGTGAGGCTGGAGGAGGCTGTGAGGCTGGAGGAGGATGTGAGGGTGGAGGAGGGTGTGAGGATGGGGAGGCTGTGAGGCTGGAGGAGGGTGTGAGGCTGTAGGAGGCTGTGAGGATGGGGAGGCTGTGAGGCTGGAGGAGGCAGTAGGAGGCTGTGAGGATGGGGAGGCTGTGAGGCTGGAGGAGGGTGTGAGGCTGGAGGAGGCTGTGAGGATGGGGAGGCTGTGAGGCTGGAGGAGGCTGTGAGGCTGTGAGGCTGGAGGAGGCTGTGAGGATGGGGAGGCTGTGAGGCTGGAGGAGGCTGTGAGGCTGGAGGAGGGTGTGAGGCTGGAAGAGGCTGTGAGGATGGGGAGGCTGGAGGAGGCTGTGAGGCTGTGAGGCTGGAGGAGGCTGTGAGGATGGGGAGGCAGTGAGGCTGGAGGAGGCTGTGAGGCTGTGAGGCTGTAGGAGGCTGTGAGGATGGGGAGGCTGTGAGGCTGGAGGAGGGTGTGAGGCTGTAGGAGGGTGTGAGGCTGGGGAGGCAGTGAGGCTGGAGGAGGCTGTAGGAGGCTGTGAGGATGGGGAGGCTGTGAGGCTGGAGGAGACTGTGAGGCTGGAGGAGACTGAGGCTGGAGGAGGCAGTGAGGATGGGGAGGCTGTGAGGCTGGAGGAGACATTTACTGTACTGAGCATGCTCAGTACAGTAAAAGGTCTCCAAACAGGAAGGCAGGGGTTAAAAAAAAGTTAATGCTCACCTCTCCCCGAGCCCCCGCCGTCTCCTGCCGTCTTCCTCCAAGCTTCCGGTGGCTGCCGCAGGCTCCCAGTGTCTGCAGAGCTGTTGTAGTGCAGTTCAGGACCTGCGGTGATGTCACAGTCACGTGACACCAGGTTACCATGGAGTAACCTGGTGTCACGTGACTGTGACATCACCACAGGTCCTTGACTGCAGTAGAAGAGCACTGCAGACACTCGGAGCCTGCGGCAGCCACCGGAAGCTTGGAGGAAGACGGCAGGAGACGGCGGGGGCTCGGGGAGAGGTGAGCATTACCTTTTTTTTTTTTTTTTTTTATAGTAGTGCGGGTCTGCGGCTCGTGATGACGCTGCGCGTCATCACTCGCAGTCCCGCAAAGCATGTTGGGATTCGGCTACAGTGCCCGAATTCCCAACTGCGGATTATATAAGTAGATGCTTGGCTCCTGGATCCCCAGACAATCCACTGTAAACTACTGTTTTTAAAAGGAGCACAAACATACTCAGCCACAGTTAAGATACAGTATTCTTTTTGACCACCTGATCCCTTACTTTGCAGAAAAATGCACAAACTACTTCCGTTTTCTTGTCTTCCACTCAAATCCTGATTCCTGTCAGATTTGACCATATACATCAGATTCGACAGCTACAGCAGGTAAAATAGGTATTGAACATGTCACAAGTTTCCTAAGTAAAAATATTTCTAAATGTGCTATTAAAATGAATTTATCACTGGATATCAGTAACAACCCATCCAATCCACATGAGCAAAGAAATCAAACCAAATGTCCATACATTTAGTGATGTGTATTAATGATAAATGACAGGAAAACGTATTAAACAAGTGAAGTAAGAGGTGCAAAAAGCCATGGAAAGTCATGACACCAGCTTAAATCTGTCAGACCTTAGCAAGCAATCTTGCAATTTAGTGAAAAATATTGTTTGGTTCAAATGATGGCCTGTAAAAGGTGTCTCATTACCAAGGTGCCATACAAGAAACCTCCATTGGCCAGGGTCACACATGCCCATCAGTTTTTTTCAATTTCCAAAACCTGATTCCGTTTTTGGAAATTGCTATTTTTGCACCTAAAAAACACATGCGTTAATGCATGGTACCTATATGTATCATGTGTTAACGGATGCGTTTCCCATAGGGCCCCATGTTAAAAAAAGAGCATGCGTTTTTTTATTGCACCCAAAAACGCTGCTAGCAGCATTTTTTTATGCAGTTTCAAAAATGCATAGCTTTTTTTGGTGCACTTTTGACAATGCGTTTTTTTGCATTGGGGCCTATGGATCCGTTAATGCATGCGTTTTTCACAAAATTAAAGGTTGAAAAACTAATGCTTTTAGCGGATCCAGGGCTCATGTGTAACCCTGGCCATTGCCTCTTTCACAGGGGTGATATCATGCCTGGAAGCAGGAAGAGGTCCCCACACTAGGTAAAACCAGCATGCAACACTTTTCCTGACTCTGGGCCAGAAAAGGGAGCTCTAGAACCCAACTTCAGGGGAGCTGCCCTGGTTCTGGCCAGGAGGAGGGGTTAGTTAGTACATCTGAGGAGAGAGAAGAGTGAGGAAGTCGAGAAGAAGGCTCCGGGGACTGGAGCTGTGACTGAGCTCATACCGGAGCGCTACAAAAAGGGATGCCAGAGTCCATGGCTGTGCGAGTGCTGCATGCCCTGACAGCCATACCTGGAGGACAGGGGAATGCAAGTCTCCTGGCCACACCAAATACCTGGTGGCACAGCAGCATACCGAGAGCCTGGAGCTGCCTTCAGCAAGGTGGCACCAGTGAGAGGCTCGTGCTGCCTGACATACGGGTCAGAACCATCAAGCAGAATAAGGGCCGTAGTGTAGCTATAAGACACAGGGACCTGAAGAGAGAGCGTAGCAGGAAGGCCTCTAATCCCTTCTGGTGAGTTGGATGCCGAATGCTTCCAGGCCAGCCAGATCCCTTCTAGCACCTGTAACCAGTACCCTGGACTGCAAAAACATCTACCAAGTAAAAGTAATGGATACTGTGCCCTTTTGTGTCCTCCAATTATTGCCTGCGCCCTCTGTCCTGCACCCCAACGAACATCACCACCCTAATAGATTGTTCACACCATCCCTGGAGCCTTGCTCCGGCTGCACTACCATCAGCCCCAGCGGTCACATTCTGCAGCGTCGGCTATCTCTGGCCAAATACCACAGTTGGTGTCACATCCTTTCCCTTTTAAATGTTCCCCTTTACTGCACCTCCCAAGCACCGACCGGTCTGGTTACTGAGTACCACCAGCCTTAGCGGGCGTCGCACATACGGCACTGGCAAACTACCAGTCCTTGAAGGAAGAGTTAATTATCAAATGTATCAAAACATTCTTGATAAAAATCTGCTGCCATCTACCAGGCTGAAAAATATGAAACAATGTCAAACATTTCAGCAAGACAACGACCCCAAAACACTCAGCCAAGGAAACTCTCAATTGGTTTCAGAGAAAGAAAATAAAACTGCTAAAATTGTCCAGACAATCATCTGACCTGAATATTACAGAAAGTGTATGAAAGGAAATCTACAGCTCATAGTTCATAGAAGGAGCCAACAGGACCTTCAGGATTTGAAGAACATTTGTGTGGAAGAATGGCCCAAAATCACACCTGAGCAGTGAATGCCACTAGTTTCTACATTCAAGAAACATCTTTTGTGCAAAGTATTAAATACATTTCAGTAAGCCTGTTCAATATTTCTCCAATTCCATGCATCATTGTCATTTCTCATAATTACACATAACCTAATTTATGGAGATGTATAGTTTGATTTCTTTGCCTGTGTGGATTGGATTGGTTGTAAATGACATCTGGTGAGAAATTCATGTGTACAGAACCTTAAGAAATGTATTTACTAAAAAAATTGGTGATTTGTTTGATACTTAATTCACTTGTTGTATCTGCACCATACACATGAAAGCTTGATTGAGCATGCAGATGTTCTGAAAGGGGAGAGAAGAGTAAGTTTCTGCAAGACAATTTTGGTAGTGTCTTTATCCACACAAAAGCTGAACTTAAAATCTAACTTCCTGATCATTTGCCTGATATATTTCTACAATAATACTCCGGTGCCAACACCTATGCACTGAGGACATCCTTGTAACAAGCCTCTTTAACCCTGTGAGGTAATAATCCAGTGTTGCGTACTTAGGGTTATCATTCAAGTGCACAGAAGGGGCAGTCAGGCAGAAAATGATTATAATAATACAGAAAGACACTTAGATGTTAAATACAAAAAGCAGTTTAAGGATTGCCACTTGTTATAAGCATCATTTGGTATTATTTTATTAGATAGCTGTACAGATTAACTCCATGTTATCATATATCTGAAAATATTAAAATGGCTTATAAAGAAGTATTTAAAGTGTTTGTCACCAGTTTTTTGCATATAAGCTGTGGCCACCACCAGTACGTCCTTATATACAGCATTCTTTAATGCTGTGTATAAGTCCCCAGGCCAAACAGTATAATGTAAAGCAACAGCTTTTATTACACTTACCTGGCCGGCGGTGCAGTCTGATGGGTGTCGCTGAACTTGGTTTGGCAGCTCTTTTTTTCCTCTTACGATCACTGTCCTCTTCTCAGCTTCTAGTGGGTGACGCGTCCTTCATCCTCCACTGTGCTCTACTTAGTGTGCATGTGCGGGCGTTATCTGACGTTTTCTGCGCCTGTGCATTCAAATACTTTGCTATGCCCTCAGCAGGATAGAGACAAGTGCACGTGCACGGGAGAGCAGTGGAGGGGACTGTGTATGAGTAATGTAGGGTGTGTAGTAAATGAATAAGAGGACGGCATTCACACAAAGAAAGGTGCCGGACCAAGGCCCTCATCACCTATCGGACTGCCCCGAAGGTGATGTAATAAAAGCTGTTTTTTATATTAAACAGATTAGCCTGAGGTCTTATATACAGCATACTAGAATACTGTCTACAAGGTCTTACTGGTGGTGGCCACAGCTTATATGCAAAAAAACTGCTGACAGGTTCACTTTATCAGAACCACTGTCATCAATGGAAAGGACTGAAATATTGTACGCTCTATGGTGGTTAATCAGGCTACAGACTCCAGAATTTACATTCTGCAGAAACACCTTTGAATACAAATTGCATATTAAAAAATGATGCAGTAAAAGATTAGATTTTGTTTGGCATTTGTCGCTCAATTCCATGCATTATTGTTAATTACTGAGTGGTATCATGTATTCCTTACATTTCCTTTTTTATTTGGATGTAGTCGTCTTCCCACACTCTGCCCCACAAGTACAGTGGAGATTCGAGCAAATTGATCTGGCAGCTTTGATGTAGTCTCGGTGGATGAGAGTTGATCCATGTTGCCTTGCCAACATGGATGCCATTTTCTTCTGACTCGTCTCAGATCCAGAGGAATTTGTGTACTTTTATCTGTTTGCAAATAAGGTTTAGAGCAAATCTCTTCCAAATCCCCTAGAGAGCTTTTGCCAGCACACAAAAAGCTCAAACTCTCTTCCTGCTCGCCGTTAACATGTGATTCCCCTTCAGTATATAAAAGCGCTCATTTACTTTGCTATTTTAATAGTGATAATGCTAATTATTTGCTAGAACAGGTCAATGTCCAAGATCTGGCTTAAGTCTTTACGATGATGGTGCAGTCAGATGCACGTTGCTTCATGTGTCAGTCATACCTGAGATGTCAAGTACCGAAATGGTGAAAGGATGTTATCAATAATTTCATATATTTGCTATCCTTTGCATATATTCTATAGAAAAACAAAATATATAAGGCAATTGCTTACATGTTATTAAAGGGAGTCTGCAAACTGTTTTTTTCTATTTGAGAGCACCATGATATAGGGACAGGGACCCTGACTCCAGTGACGTGTCATTTATTTGGTTGCTTGCTGTAGTTGAAAAAATCAATGTTTTTCTCCAGTCCATGTTTCACAAAAAGGCTTTGCTGCCTCATGCCATGCAGTCCTCCTGCTCTGCATAACTACACCCCCACCTCTGATTAACAGCATTTAGTCAATGTACAGTGTACACAGAAAGCTGCCAATCAGTGGTATGGGCGAGTTTTTACAGAGCTCAGCAATCAGAAAATTGTTGGATCTACAGAAGATAAAACAAGGATTTTAGAACTGTAGCCAGCAGCCCTGGAATCAGAATCTCTGCCCCTACATCATGCAGCTCTCAGATTGGGTAACAAACACCCGGTGACAGATTCCCTGTAAGTGTTATCATATTGATTTCAATAAGGTTTGGGAATGATTTACTCCATGTTGTTGTGGCGCCCCTGCGCCCCACGCAAACACCCAACACACTCCCGTTCTAAGTCTAGGTACTCTAGTATGGGATAGTGGGAGGAGCCAGGTGGTGGGTGGAAAGTTAGAGAAGAACCTCATTAGGGAAGGTTATAAAAGGATACAACACCAAGTCCAGAGAGTGGAATGGGAGGAAAGAGGGTTGTAGTAAACCAGAGAAGACTAGACCAAACCAACCCAGACCAGTCAGAAGGAGAGGTGAGGCCATCATACAGGACTGAGAGAACTGGACCCGGCAGCCTGTGCCACTATGGGGCTGTAGACCATGGTGAAAGACAGAAGGAGTCTACTTGTGCCCAGATTAGCAGGGACACTGTGAGACTGGGCTGGAACCAGAGTGCCAGCTCTGCTGAAGTGGTTAGGAAGCTTTATGCCCAAACCACAAATTCCATCGGGGAGTGGGTCTTTATATCCTGAAACCCAACCTCTGGTGCAGTGCAGAGAAGGCTGTCGTATTAGGGCTAGGGGAACGGAAAGTCGCCCATTGAAAGCCCATGACCGCTGGATAGTAGCTAGCATGCGGAACAGACTGAAAAGGCCTGAAAGAGACATGAAAGGGAGTGACGCAGACCAACTAACCAGTTGCTTGAACCACACTGGAGCTACTGCAGAACTTGTAGTAAGATGTACCACCTGTCGAGTAAAGAGAGTAAACCCAGTTAAAGTTCCACACTGTCTGAGACTGTAATTCTTGCGCCCGAGGGGAGATAAATTGATGCTGTGATCAGGCAGCAGGAGGGTGCCAGTAACTGTGAATGCTACACCCCGCCATACCCACAGACTTTATGGTTGCCCTGGGGACCAGCCCTACCCATGGAGGGTCCAACATCCTAGCTGCTACTCCCATCATCCCTAGAGGTCCCGACTGCAGTGGTGGCTGCATAGCCACACACCATGGGTAGCATCACAACACTTTCCCAATTATTTTTATTTTGCCACCAGCACACTTTTTATTGACCGCCCAGGGCCACGGAGCTGGGTCTTGACCCTGTGACTCCCACCGCAGAATTGCAGCCAGGTTCTGAGTACCCCATGGCTCTGGTGGGCAAGTCATTGTCCCTTCTATGTTATATTCTACAGAAGCTAAAGGAATTAAGACTATTTACAGCTCAAAAACATTTATTATTTGCTAATGGTAACATTATATAGATTCTGTGTTCCCGCATTAATTTGTATCACAGTTCAGCAAAGTAACAGAAGGGAAAGCGGCAAATTCTCCAATCCCAACTGAAAAACTATGGAATTACCAAAAATCCACTGAGGTAAAGCAAGGTGTATTCAGAGAAAAAACGTAGTGTGTGTCCCACTAACTTTCACTTTATTTGGAAAAGGGAAAAAACTAGATGTAAAAATGCTGACAGATTGTTCTGTATCACTACTGGTGATTTTCCTGAAGAAAATGGCAGCGCCATAGATCTACTGTAAAAGCCTACAGGACCTCGGACAGCGCACATACTATACGTACATTACGTATAGTATGTGCGCTGCTCACAGGGGAGCTGCAGCTTCATTCATAAAACTGTGCAGAGCCGACAGGAGTCGGCTTACTGTACATCTGCAATTAACTCATTATATGCCCACCTGAGTGGATGGTATGTCTCTGGGGGGGGCACCCCCTAGAGACATTATGGCCACAATTATTAATATTATTTATTCTTTTTAAACACTGATAACACTTTGCTTTTCCCGGTGGCAGCCGGGATAAGCAAAGTATATACGGTTACCGCATTGCGGATGTTACAACCGCTCCGAAAACAGCAGTCTGCATGATTTTTCACACAGGCTGCAGAGCCGGATGTGGTAACCGGATTACTTGTAAAGCAACCTGGTTTTTATAATAGGCTCCTATGGGAGCATTTCCTACTTCGGTTTGAGCTTTTAAAAAGCTCAAAACCGGATCAGGTTTTAAAAAAAAAACGCAAGTGTGACCCTAGCCTTAGATGGACTCATTCTTTTACCACTGTATTGGCATCATTCATACAGCACCACATTGTATTATACATTGATCCTTAAAAGGGTGGTCCGAACGCTAAAGAAATTTAATAAAGATCCCTACTTGTTGCCCTAATCTAAACTAATTTCTAGGACAGCTTTTTTTTAAAAAATTTTCTATCCTTGTCCCTTCATTCCGTAACATTACTGCAGGAGCAGCGTTGGTTTCTGAACGGCATCGGGTACTCTGACACCACACATTGACAGTCTCTGCTGCTCTGTTGCTGGCTCTACTGATCTGAGTCAGCCCACACAGTGTGCAGTTGGCACAATGGCAGCATGCAGGTACCAGACCAGCCCCTGAAATGAGAGTCACTGATGACGCTCCATTTCAGGGAGAGGGCAGAGGCTGTGTCAGTGACCCCAACCTCTGCCCCCTGATGACTCTTTGTTTCAGTATCCCAGCATGCACTGTCATCAGACAGGAAGTAAGGAAAAAAATCTATAGTACTTAGAAAGTGTAGTCACGGAAGGGTAGAGAATTTTAATGCAGCCATATTAGTAATGGGACAATAAATCTTAATGGTATTAGATTGAAATTACTTCAGCAAGTTGCTAAGGGCCATATGGGGTGCGGCACACTTCAGTCAGAGCTACCCCGCTGCCTGTAAAACCCCCTCTACTGCATTAAAAATGCCCTCCCGTGTGACTGCATGTGAATGACAATGACATCATTCACAAGTCTTGTGCCTGTACAGTGGCGTGGGTCACTGTGCCTTATTGAAGCCACACAGTTCCAGAAGTTTTGGAGATACCACTGTGCAGGTGCAAGTCTTCGAGCACTGTGCAGGTGTGAGACTTGTGAATGACGTTGCTGCCATTCATATGCAGTCACTTGCATTTTAATGCAGTGAAGCGGGTTTTCCATGGTGCGGGGCAGCTCTGACTAAAATGTGCTGCACCCCATATAACCCTTTACAACTAATTTACATACAGTGTAGGACACTTTAAAAGTTGTTTTTCGAGGTATGCAGAGGCAAGTCTGGGGATATAAAGGGATCACCAGAACCCCAATTATAGTATGTTAAAGCTGGTGATCACAGTTTATAACCCTAAAACAGGTGACAGGGGCACTTTAAGATATACAGGAAATATACAGTATATACTCGCGTATAAGCCGAGTTTTTCAGCCCAAAATGAAAAGTCCCCCCCTCGGCTTATACGCGAGTCATCGGTATACACAGCCCCCCCATCGGTATACAGCCCCCCCATTGGTATACAGGCCCCCCCCATCGGTATACAGGCCCCCCCCTTGGAGCCGCAAATCTGTAAAGGAATAATCATTATACTTATCCCTGTCCTCTGCTCTGCATCGCGCTCCTCGGGCTTCATCCGGCTTCTTCCGGCTCCGGTGGGCGCAGGCAATAACGTCATTGTCTGTGCGCCGGAGGAAGCCGGAAGAAGCCGGATGAAGCCGGAGGAGCGCGGTGCAGAGCAGCGGCGGTGGCGAGGACAGGGATAAGTCTAATGATTATTCCTTTACAGGTTTGCGGCACCAAGGGGGGGGCTGTATACCGACTGGGGCCTGTATGTACCACCACTGGGCCTGTATACCGATGGGGGGGCTGTATACCGACTGGGGCCTGTATATACCACCACTGGGCCTGTATACCAATGGGGGGGCTGTATACCGACTGGGCCTGTATATACCACCACTGGGGCCTGTATATACCACCACTGGGGTCTTATATACCACTACTGGGGCCTGTATATATCACCACTGGGGCCTGTATATGCCATGGGTGCTGTATATACTGCTGGGACCACTGTGGCCTGATATACCACTATAACTACCACTGGAGCTTCTGAATATTTAGTCGCAACTAAACTGGCAGCTGTAAAATCCAATAACCACTGGGCCTGTATAATGCCACTGGGCTGCTCGTAAGTCATACATTTTGTCTCGGACTGTAAAATATACACAAATGTTTATCCTATAATTAATGAGCACTTTGTCTCTGTTGGACATTAATTAGTCAGCAAAGCTAAAGCAATCTGTTAAAAATTTCCAATAAAATTTCTGGACTGATGAAATGAAAAATCCATCTGTCAGAAGCAATAATTTGTCATCATAAAGTAAAAATATGAGCACAAATCATCGTTTGTATTGGCCAAATTGTCTGTGTGGGTTTGAACAGCTTTAGAAAATGAAATTCTTACGTCACATGGCCGGATACTACATTTTCTAAAATTGATTAAACAGAAAGTAAATGAGGCAATGTAGGAACTTTAAAAAAATAATTCATTGTTTTGTAC
>JARQOC010000011.1:167065459-167118976 GCA_033576535.1 Allobates femoralis
ATCAAAGTATCACTTTTGCAATGCTAAGGAAATCGTGAAAACATGACTTGTTGGAGCCTTGAGGACTGGACTTGGCACAATCCATTTTAACTCTCCATGTTCATCCATAGTACGTGTGTGTCATACGTGTGTCATCAATGTGCCATCCATATGTCATCCATATGCCGTCCGTGTGCCATCCATGTATAATGTATCCAAATTAAATGCATTTAAAAAATTTATTTTTTTGTGTTATTAATGTGCGAAGATGATATGAAGATAGATAGATAGATAGATAGATAGATAGATAGATAGATAGATAGAGTTTCGCAATTGACCACAGCACTCCAAAACAGATGTAGCCAACAATTTATTCCAGCTCAGGTACAAAGTATGGCAACGTTTTGAGCTACAGAGCTTTTTTCCAGCAACCACATGGTGTTCAGCTTTACAATTTATACAATTTACACCTTCTACATCATTTCCTTACAATCTCATTTGCATATATTACATTAGCCATGCTATTATACAATAATTCATATTAACCATTCACTACCTCCTATCATGTGCCCTTATTATAATCTCATATGTGTCATAACTGTGCTTATTAACCGTATGCTGGTTGGATGAATAGATAGATAGATAGATAGATAGATAGATAGATAGATAGATAGATAGATAGATAATATAAATGTAATTAGGAAAAAGGGGAGCAGCACTGGTGTCACGTCGCCATTGGACTCGGTGGGTGGTGTTCCTGCCTCGGCCGCTGGAAGGAGTGTCACGTCGCCATTGGACTCGGTGGCTGGTGTTCCTGCCTCGGCCGCTGGGAGGAGAAGGATTCCTTCGGCTGGTGGCGCCGGTGATAGGAGGGCCTTGTCCTCATATGGAACCGCTCCCGCGACGTCTGCCTCTGTCGCTGAGCGCCGCTGTGTTTCCCCTCTGGGTGGTGTTGGTCGCAGAGGAAAGGGCCCTGCAGAGGTGTCCGTTAGGCGCAGCCTGCGTTCTTCTGTCAGAGGAGGCGTGGGTGGAGCCAGTCATGCATCTCCATCTGGCCTGGATCTAGGGGCGGTCCGGATGAGGTCATCAGGTTGTGAGCTCCAGCCTATGGGAGGTAGCCGTGCCCTTCAAGTACATTGGAGCCTGGCTTGCAGGCCGCCAGATATAGTTTTGGTTCCCCAGTGATAGTGTGTGTTTAGTTTCGTGTCTGACCTTGCCTGGATTTCTGACTCTGCCTCTGCCTATTGATTTTGTACCTCAGCTGCCCTCTTGGTTTTGCCCTTGACCTTTGCCTGGATTTCTGACTCTGCCTCTGCCTATTGATTTTGTACCTCAGCTGCCCTCTTGGTTTTGCCCTTGACCTTTGCCTGGATTTTTGACTCTGCTACTGCCTGACGATTTTGTACCTTCGCTCCCTCTCGGTTTTGACTCGGACATCTGACTTCGTTTTTCGGGTCTTGATTTTCCCTGGCGACCTCCCCGGCTCTGTTGCTCATATAGGCAGCTACCCCCTGGGCTCCGCTATAATTCCAGATCCCTGTATAGGGGTTAAGGGTCTCGGGGTTTCTCGGTGTGCTGCCTACCAGCAGCTCGGCCTCACAGCGGATGGTCGTCACAACTGGCAATAAAAGGGTGCAAATCAAGTCGAGCTGTCTTCAAGACTCCTTATACGTACAAGTAAAGAAAAGGCTGCAGCATTCCTGTAGTCAGATGAAATACTAGTCTTTAATCCGACCCTGGGTACATTTGGCAACGTTTCAGGCAAGCACGCCCTAGTCCAGCCTATGTCCTAGCTGGACAAAGAGCGTGTGTGCCTGAAACGTTGCCAAATGTACACAGGTGCAGATTAAAGGCTAGTATTTCATCTGACTACAGGAGTGCTGCAGCCTTTTCTTTACTAGTAGATAATATAATTGATAGATATATAGCTGATACATAAATATATAGATAAAATAGATAGTTAAATGATAGACAGATAGAGTGAACAACTTTCTAATACCCAAATAAATAACTAAGTGAAAAAGCAAGTCGGGTCCCTCCAGTTTTGATATCCAGCAAAGGTACAGCAGACAGCTGTGAGCTAATATCAGGTTGGGAAGGACCATGGTTATTGGGCCCTTCCCAGCCTAAAAATACCAGACTGCAGCTGTCTCAGATGTTGAGCATCATGAGATGCTCCAAATCTTGGGTTTCACCTCAGCTCTTCCCGATTGCCCTGGTGGTTTGGAAATTGATGGTAACCAAGCCCTGGTGTTGTTAATGGAAAGATCAGACATCCCCATTACTAATCCAGTAATAAAAAAAAACTCACACACACAAAAAATACTTTACTAAAATGAATCCTCCCCAAATCTCCCTCAATCACCATTTTATTAAATAAAAAAATTCTATGCAGGTTCAAAGTTATCTAAGGAATCCACATAGTCCACCAAATTCATCGTAGTCCACAAACAGAAAGCTGGAAAAAAAGCAGAAACATACAAATATGGAGAAATAAAACAAAACAGGTTCCCTCATTCACCACATTATTAAGAAATAAAAAATTCCTACTCAGGTCCAATGCAGTTTAGCTATTTTGATGAAAAAAGTCTATGGAGCATCATTGTGACCATCCATATGCTTTATCAACATCCACTTCCAGGTCATGCTGTGCAAGACCTAGTGCCTCTGAAGAGCAGTGCCATCAGTAACATTATCTTCAGAGTCACAGAGCCATGCTGCTCTTTTCATAACGCGATGACTCATGTCACCGCTCTTTATAGGCAGTGGGTGTTGTGCAGCACAGTGTGACCTGAAAGTGCAGTTTAGCAAAGTCTATGGAGTGTCAAAACTATGTTTCACAGAGTTTATCGTTGGAATAATTGGACCACGCTGGTCCTGCATGAGAATTTTTAAAAAACAAAATTTAATTAAGTGGTGAACAAGGAAAAGAATCTTGTTTTTTTTCTCTGTGTTTTTATGATTCAGTTTTTTTTCAGGTTTCCATTTGTGGACTACCACAAATTCGTTGGACTATGTCAAATTCACTGGACTACACTGGACCCGCGTGGAATTTTTTTTTTTCTAATAAAGTGGTGAACAAGAAAATGTTTTGGGCAGTGTTTAATTTAATAAAGCATTTTTTGGTGTGTCTTTTTTTAACATGGTTAGTAATGGGAATGTCTGATAGACATTTCTCCATTATAACCAGGGCTTAATGCCAACTTTGCTGTAGAACAGTTCCAACCACAAAAACCATTACCCCAATTGTCAAAGAACCGGGGCAATGAGATAAAGCTAACGCAAGTTATGGCATTTGGAGCATTTTGTAGTGCTCCACTTCTGGGGTGGCTGTGGTCTAGTATTGTTAGGCTGGAAAGGGCCCAATAACTATGAACCCTCCCATACTGATAATTTTAGCTAACAGCTAAATGCTTTACCTTTGCAGGTAATCCTGACATTTGCTAGGATCCCATGTCATTTTTTTTTCATAATTTTAATATTTATTTGGTTAATAAAGAGCTCTATCTATCCATCTATCTATCTAACTATTTATCCTTTGAAAAAATTGGAGCAGCATGGCTATTCAAGTTGGGTTTTAAAATCAGTTAGGGCAATGCTTGATACAGTCAACTGCAGCATTCCTTCTTTGAGGTGTATTATGCTTTTATTAGGCCCTCAGGATCTTGTGGCAATGTTTCGACTGTTGCTGGATGAAGGTTCTCTGTTAACCAAAATGTTGCCACAAGATCCTAAGGGCCTAATAAAGGCATAATACAGCTCAAACAAGGAGTGTTGCAGTTGATTTTTCGTTTGTATCTATTTATCTATCTATCCATCTATTTATCTATCGTGTATCTATTATCTATCTTTCATCTTTACACATCTTTAATGGCCACTTTACACGCAGCAACAGGAAGATAGAAAGCGGCAGGTGTCGGAGATAATTGTACCTTTTACCTTCAAAACACCTTGCAGATACCTGAATTACACGTAGCCACGTCAAGGTGTTTTGAAGGTAAAAGGTACAATTGTCTTCGACACCTGCCGCGTTCTATCTTCCTGTTGCCGCTTGTAAAGTGGCCATAACACATAAAAATCTTACATTTTTTGAATGCATGTAATTGTGGTATGTGTAACACGGATGGCACACCGGATACAATCACATGTAGAGAGGGCATTAGACAAAGCAGATAAGCTGTAATAACTTATGTTGAAGTTTTCCTAAACGCATCCAAAATAGTAAAATCTGAAAATAATAAATACACAAAGATAGTGATCTGCCTTTTTAAAGACACAGCCATCACCTCATGTTTTTGTACAATCAATATTTTTCTTTATCAGCTTTATGAAATTATTTTTGACCTATAGTTAAAACCAATATTTCCATATGCCCATTGGCTAGTAGAAATTGTTTAAAATCCAACCAAGAATGTCAATAATTAACTATGTGTATATAATAAAATGGCAGGGGGTGTAGTGGTGTGTATGTATACCGTTTCTTTTCATTTGCAATGAATTTGTAAGTACACCCGCTATAGCTGATTACATATTATAAAGTTTTCAAAAGCTTTTTTTCCCATAAGAAGCTAGAACAGCCTTTGTCTAGACTGCCTGACAAGCTTCATGTTTGTCCTTTATCTTAGGCAATCTGAAATTAAATGCGCAGACTATCTGCAATGAAAAAATCTGCATATATCCTGCTGAGAATGCATTTTTATGTGTAGGGTCATTAATTTCCCATTAAAAATGCATTTTGAATATAGCTCTGGAAAAGTCTCTTCTTGTGGCAGCTTCTTATGTAATCAATTTTACTTCGGCACTGCAGCTAGGGTGTTTTTGTTTAATAAGATGTTGATATGGGTAAGGGATTTAATGTCTGTTCTAAGTGAAAGCTCTGTTTAAAACGTGAATGAGTGGGAAAAAGTAACCGTCCTGCTGAATCTTGAATATTTCTGTCATATATGTACTTATTTAAAATGTAGCTTTATATACTGTAATATTACTCCTGGTAAAAAAAAATTATATATATTGTGGTAACACGCTCTGGGATCGCCTTTACTGGGACCGAAGGGCCCGTAGCTTTTGGGAATCACTCAGTCCAACATCAGAGATTCAGATGCAAACGGCACTGGGTCCGATTTATTCAGGTGATAGCAACACAGAAAGCAAATAAAACAGCAACAAAATAAATCCTTGCCTGTCCGGCTCTAACTAAACAGGACGAAATCCTAGCTACAGACTGGAGGGCTTCTCCCTTCCAGTCAAACCCATATAAACATTGAGCACATGTCTTCACTCACGTGCGTCTTCATCCACAGAGGGGCTTTCTGTGTTCCCAGGCTGAGTCCCCTGCCCAGCATGGCATGGCCTGCTTCCCTCTGCAGGATATAGGGAGAGACACACCATGTGTCCTCCACCTTTGCAGGCTTGTGCAAAACTGGCCTCCTTCACACAGGTGCAATCCAGTGTGTTTTGTAAATCACTCCTTCACACAGAACTCAGCTTTCATCAGCAGCAGTTAACCCCATGTGTGCTGCTACTGAGCCAACCTGCATTTACCCTGTGCATATGTTGCAGGGTTTAGCAATCCCACATTAATGTCGGTCACGTGAGTCATGCCAGCCACGTGCCATAGCGCCGGCATGCCTCACATATCCCTCCCCCCTGTTCAGACCCGTAGGGGCGAACATGTGCCATCGAACCGGGGCCCTGGGACAGGGCATCTATCGCCGTGTGCCCCAGTAGTCGAGGGGACCTCGGCAGGCGACCAAGAGCGTCAGCTCCCAGCTCATGAGCCGTCAGATTTTGTAGGGGTCTACCATCAGTCACGGTCCTACACGTTAGCCTCGGGTAAACCCCAGGATCAGACCACGTCAGATCACGTGTCCGAGTAGACAGTTTGCCAGACCTCCCCCGCTCCCAGCGGTCACAGCAGTGCGAGTCACTTGCCTCTGTATCCAGGGTCGGATCGGACTTTGTCCTGTCCCGCAATCTACTGGGCCGTCTGATCGGGCCTCTCAGACTCAAGGTACTGGAGGATTCACTCCCACTAAACTCACGCCCACTATCCTCAGGACGTCTTTGGAGGTTTCTCCAATGGCGACTTTCTTCATTGCCTCCTTTACCTAGCGAACTATCATTATTATTGGGAAGGTCCCTTCTTTGTTGGGTCTCATGGTTTACAGGCCGTCGCCATTGTCTGCTGCGCAGGCGACGCTGTCTCTCAACTCGCAGTCTTGCAAGATTTAGCAGTTCTACATCTCGGAGGTAAGCCACTCGGTATTCCATGAGCATCCGTACGTAATCAAGACTTTCCTCTGTGCCTATGGCGAAGAACGACACCATACCATTCTTGTCAGGTAACCAATCTTTGTGATCACGTAGTCCGCTCACTTTCACCACCCCGGACTTCCTTACTATTAGTTGCATGGCTTGGCCATTTCTCCCAATGAGCTTCCTCACTAGAGCCTGAGGGACCTGAATGACGTCTTCCCGCAGACTCTGAGCTTCCTTCATAAGCTTCAGCTGTCTAGCGGCTTCTTCAGTCTCCAACCGGATCATCCGCTTTGTACGAATGCACCGTAAGTGCATGTCACTTAGGATACCGACTCGCTTCACTGTGACTTCTGTCGTGGACAGGACCACCAGCTGTTTGGATTCTGAAGTCCAGTACACCTTATAGGCTTCCACGGCCTTCTTAAACTCTTCATGCACCGACTCTCTGGTGCATTCTTCTCTCAAGTCCTCAGGTACATCTACGAGGCACTTGTATAGAGGAGTTTCTGACATACCACTGGTCCCCTCCAGTTCCCCTGGCTTAGGTTTCAGGGCCAACGGACTTTCGGCTTCTTCAGCGCGTTTGCCCGGGAGGAACACGGGGTACTCAACCTTCTCCAAGGTTGCCTCGTTCCTCATATGGCATGCGTCCAGGCGACTTTTGAGGTCAGAGACCTCCTTCTCTAGTTCGGCTACTCGCCTTTCAGCAGCTTGTCTTCGAAGCCCTTCCTTCTTCAGCTGTTCTTCTATCACAATTCCCGGAGACCTCTCTGTCTCCAAAGCACCCACTCGAGACTCAACAGCCTGTCTCCACAGCTTCTCTTGTCTCAAGTGGCCCTGAAGCATCTCCGTGAGCTCCTTTAACTTGGCTCCGACATCCACCGGACCAGGCAAGCTCACAACACTCAAGGAGGTATTCACTTCAGCCCTCACTTCTTCAGTGGCTTCTTCCACTTCTGCAGTCAACTTCCCCTCTTGGGGTCTGGTAGTACCCCTAGCAACCTCGACCCCATCACCTTGGGTCTGTCCAGGGATCTCCAGTTCTTCACCTGTGACCTCTGCCACAGCACGCCACTCTTGGGTATTGGCAGCCCCATCTGCCACCCTCACCAGGGTCTCATCGGTATCGGCTTCCTCCTTCTCGTAGGTCTCAGCATCGATACCTTCGGCCCTTTCTTGGGTCTCTGTAGTGTCACCTTCAGAGGTTTTCTCACCCTCCATCTTTTCAACCTTTTCCGAAACTCCACCCATCTCTGCCGTGGTGTTGGTTCCATTTCCAGCCACCCCAGTGGTGGGTCTATTATTGGTCAGCTCTCCATGACTTTCAGGGACTCTTGCTCCCCTAGCTGTCCCCAGGATTTCTCCTCCTACAGCGCCACCAAATGACCGACCATCAGCTGCTTGTGCAGACAAGGGAGTGGACACACATACAGTCTTCCTGGATGGCTCTTCCTCCTTGTCTTCCACTTGCACGGTAGTGTCATCACACGGTGTCAGTTCCTTAGACAGCACAATATTGGTCTCAGCTCCAGCGGTTTCTATGGGCAATAACACTTCACCTTCCATTCTGTTCTTCTCGGTGTCTGGAAGAGAACTCACATATGGTATAGGAGCAGATGGCATTATATTGTCAGCTGGGGTCACCTGGGCAGCCTTTTTGTGGCGCTTGCTCTTTTTGGGACGGGAGGAGCTGCCATCCTTACTGGACCCTTCCTTACTGTACACCCTTCCTTTCTCAGAGTCACCGTCCCCCTTGAGTTAGTGTTATGCTCCACAGTCTGGTGAACCCCCAAGTCACTCTTTAACTTGGTGTCAGCTCCATTCTTTTTGGCTACCATGTCACTACCAGTTACAGTGTGGTTACAACCAGTCACAGTGCGGTTTACCTCTTTACTCGTCGTGTCGCTATGTTGGGGAGAACCACCCTTTTCTTTGGTCACCCCTAACTCTGGGATGTCACACTTATTGGGTACCAACATATTATTACACATAACAACATCACAGACATTCCCTTTAGCCTCCCGCTGTAACAGCAGCTCCTTTGGACTGTTCTGGCTGTTTCCTGAGCAGCCAGATACAAGCCCTTGCTCCCAGAAGTTCATAAACAATTTAGAGTCCCGGCCTATTATGACCGGAAAAGCTAAATCTGGGACTACGCCCACATCGGGTCGCTCCAGTTCATAGTCCGTCTGAAGGATCACTCTGCCCAGTGGGTACTCTTTAGTGGCCCCATGGCTGCAGCGTCCTTCGATTCGCCGTCCCGGCATAAGATGGAGTTCTGGTGTGGCCCTCACTAGGGTAACAGAGTTCCCCAGGTCTAGAAGACCTGACACACCTTGTCCATCCATCTTCACAGAACACATCCGTGACCCTAAGCTGGTTGGACGGTCTATCCCACAGATAGGACATTGGTAAGAGGAGCCCCAGAGTCCCCAGCTCCCGTCAATCCGTTCAGAGTTTGATTGCTGCGCCCCCTTATGGGTAGCCACCCCTTTTGAGGTCTCCACCCCCTTTTGGGCAACCACCCCTTTTTGGGTCTCCGCCCCCTTTTGGGCAACCACCCCTCTTTGGGCCATGATCCCCTTTATGGAATCCACCCCCTTTTGGGACATTATCCGCATTCCTGAATCCGCCCCCTTTTGATCAACCCAGTCTACAGGGGATGCTTTCTGGGGACACCCCACAACGTATTGCTGGTGCTGCTGCTCCTGGCTCTGCAGCAGAAACTCCAGGATCTCCTCCATGCTGCCCGGCCTCTCCGGCTGCAACAAGAGAAAAACAAGAGGGGCGCTCCAATGGGTAATACCCGGCGTTCAAGGGGAAGGGGGGGGGGTAGAATACCACTAACCTTTCCTGGTTGTACCGCCCGTACAACCAGGATCTGCAGCCTGTGGTGTATTGCTGCTCACCAAGCAGAGCCCACGTCTCACAGCCAGTCACTTGACTCCTCCCACTTGCACCTGGGTTGAGTGCGCTGTCCAACTTCGTGACCCCGCCGAGCCACCAGCCAGATGCTTGTCTCCCAGCTCGTCGTGTGGTTACCTCTAGTAACCTGGCTGCACTGCTGCCACAATCCTGACACCTGTGGTGTTGCCTCCAGCAACCGAGCTTGTATGCGTCGTCTTCATGACCCCACCGAGTCACCGGAAAACGTGCTTGGGTACGTTGTGCAGTTGCCCGTAGCAACCAATGTCCATATAAGTGCACCTGCACCGTTACCACAATCCACAACCAACCTTGTAGGCCTTGTCCGTTGCCTCCAGCAATAAGGCTGCTACAATGCCCGCATTCTCCACCATAATGTGGTAACACGCTCTGGGATCGCCTTTACTGGGACCGAAGGGCCCGTAGCTTTTGGGAATCACTCAGTCCAACATCAGAGATTCAGATGCAAACGGCACTGGGTCCGATTTATTCAGGTGATAGCAACACAGAAAGCAAATAAAACAGCAACAAAATAAATCCTTGCCTGTCCGGCTCTAACTAAACAGGACGAAATCCTAGCTACAGACTGGAGGGCTTCTCCCTTCCAGTCAAACCCATATAAACATTGAGCACATGTCTTCACTCACGTGCGTCTTCATCCACAGAGGGGCTTTCTGTGTTCCCAGGCTGAGTCCCCTGCCCAGCATGGCATGGCCTGCTTCCCTCTGCAGGATATAGGGAGAGACACACCATGTGTCCTCCACCTTTGCAGGCTTGTGCAAAACTGGCCTCCTTCACACAGGTGCAATCCAGTGTGTTTTGTAAATCACTCCTTCACACAGAACTCAGCTTTCATCAGCAGCAGTTAACCCCATGTGTGCTGCTACTGAGCCAACCTGCATTTACCCTGTGCATATGTTGCAGGGTTTAGCAATCCCACATTAATGTCGGTCACGTGAGTCATGCCAGCCACGTGCCATAGCGCCGGCATGCCTCACAATATATATATATATATATATATATATACATATACACCAGAAAAGTTGCAGCACACGTCCTTCAATGTGCAAAGGGCTTCTTTATTGCAGCATGGGCACAGCGACGTTTCGGGTGCACACACCCTTCTTCCAGCCTGGATGAAGGCTGGAAGAAGGGTGTGTGTACCCAAAACATCGCTGTGCCCATTCTGCAATAAAGAAGCTCTTTGTACATTGAAGGACATGAGTGCTGCAACTTTTTTGCCGTTTGCATTGGATGCCTCAATAAGGGAGGCGATTGTTGCGGGCACCTAGCCACATAGTTCATAGTGCGGTGCTGCTCCATTTCTCTGCATTATATATATATATGTATATATATATATATATATATATATATATATATATAATTATCTAAATATATATATATATATATGCAGATATATATACAGATAGATATTTATGTAGATATATATGATGTGCAATTATATAAACAACCATTCATATACTCAAATAAACATTTACATGCATATACTAAGTACCCCATAAAAACACATCCATAGTCACACCAAGGCCTATTTCACATCTAATGCAGGTTTGCGTTTTGCTTCATTTGCGTTTTTACCGCTAAAAACGCTTCCAAATGCATGCGTTTTTGCCCCCATTGATTTTAATGGAAACGCATGCAAAACGCTTGCAAAAATGCATGTCCATTTTCCAAATTCAAAAAACGCATACGTTTTTGCAAATGCAGTCAAAATGTCGGGCAATGCGTCTAGGGCTGCGTTTGCAAAAACACATGTGTTTTTGCGTTTTGAAAATGCACATGCGTTTTTGCATGCATTTTTGCATGTGTTACCATTAAAATCAATGGGGGCAAAAACCCATGCCTTTGGATGTGTTTTTAGCGGCAAAAACGCATAGAAACACAAATGAAGCAAAACGCAGCCCAGGCTTAGATGTGAAAGGGGCCTAACACTCAATATTTACATATCCAGATGTACATATATACTCCCCTTCAGAAGTCTACATAGGCTTTCAATTGCCCTATTCCCATACCTTTATGCCTTACCTAAGATATTAGTCTCCAATAGCCAGGATTACTTAGTGCCTGGGGCACATGCCTTGGATTCCCCTATAGCTGTGCCTTTTCACATACAAGCATGTAAACACACCAGTGGACATATGGGTGGCATGGTGTCTCATTGGTTGTCCACCAAGGACAATATCTGTAAGGAGTTTGTATGTTCTCCCTGGGTTTGAGTGGGTTTCCTCTTGTTTTATTCCACACTCCACAGACATACTGGTAGGAAATTTAGATAGTTAGCCCCAATGTGAACAGCAAAAATAATATCTGTAAAGCACTGTGTACTTAATAGCACTATATAAGTGAGAAAAATCAAATATGTGTGCACATTCACAATTTCATACATGCACATTCATGCACATACAAAGACAATCACATACCAGTGCTGTAACTGTGGTTTCACTTGGGACAAAAGTTTAGTTTGCCATTGTAGTCCTATATCTAAATATCAATGCCAAGATAGAGTGGCCTTGGCACTGGGCACCTAAAATTCACACCAATGTTCCCCTTTTCTAGCAATGATCGCCATATATGTGCACAAACACATGATGGTATACATACATTTACATGCACACACATTTATGCTCTTATACACTCACATACACCCAATTGCCAATTGTAAAATAATATTTCAGTGTTATACACATGGTCAGTTCTGCTGCTGTAGTTACAGAGCTGTATCTGTATATTCCCTCTGATGCTACACAAAATATTATCAGCTCCATCATTTCTTGCTCCAGTGCTTGAAGCTTGAATCCCTTTCTATACGGCAATGTAAGCCTCAGTTAAGCTTAAATAGAAAGGTCTAGTTCACATCTAATGCAGATTTGCGTTTTGCTTCATTTGCGTTTCTATGCGTTTTTACCGCTAAATACGCATCCAAAACGCATGTGCTTTTGTCCCCATTGATTTCAATGGAAATGCATGTAAAAACGCATGCGCATTTTCAAAACGCAAAAATGCATGCGTTTTTGCAAATGCAGCAAAAACGTGGGCTGTTGCATCTAGGGCTGCGTTTGCAAAAACGCGTGTGTTTTTATGTTTTAAAAATGCAGTGAGCAAATTTTAAGTCCTGACAGGTGAATATGGCTAGGGTCACATTTGAGCCCTGGATCCATTAAAAGCATGGTACATATAGGTACCATCCATTAACGCATAGCGTTTTTAAGATGCAAAAATGGCAATTTCCTAAAACAGAAAAACAGCATGCCAAGTGTGACCCTAGCCTATGCCACTGCCAGAGTTCCATGTGGATTAGAAGACATAGTACTCCATCCAATGGAGCTGCTGCAGGACAGCAGGATAAGTATAAATACACTTTTTTACTTATATAGATGATGACTATTTGCTGTCACTTGGTCAAGCTAACCCTATGCTAAGGATGCTGGTCCTTGATATGTTTTACTGTTATTCCTGTTTTTTTTAAGGCATGTTACATTTAATGTTCCTGCACTCATACAGCTGCACTGAAAGTCAGTGGGTGGCACAACAGCCTGACCACAGCTATAATCTCCAACTGGGTGGTACAGCTCCTACACAGTGTCTCTTTCTACAGCATTTGGCACTCGGCACATATTGCTTTAATATTATGCCCAATATCTCAGGATCCTAAATATTACCAATGATTTCATATTGTATATCTTTCAAGAAAGGCATCCATGCCTCCTTACACTTTTTAGTAAATCGACCATTACGACACCATGCGGCAGAGTCCCATAGTCTCACTGCTCTTATAGTAAAGATTCTGTGATTATGATTAAACCTTCTTTAATCTAGACAAAGAAGATGTCCCCTCCAAAAGTAAAAAGGTCATTATTCTGATCTCTGGACTCTCCTGTCATATACATGTACATTGTTATACAGTTGACCCCTAAAGCCTATCATTTTCCAAACTGAATCAACCTAAGATTAATAACCACAGCTTCTGCCATATATCTATGACATGTGAGACATTTCTTTAAATCAGTTATACTTTTAACAGTTTTACAATAAAATGGTCCATTGAGGACGCTTTCCAGATTTGTTTATTTTTATCTTAGACGATACGTTGCGCTCTTTTTTATTACATTTTATTATATTAAACTTGGAAAGGTCATGCAACAGTCTGGTTTTAAGAACATAATAATAAAACACCAGAGACCGTAATGTTTAGCACCCCCCAAAAAAAGAGAATTGACTTTTAACGTAGTAACCCTCCTTAAATAATGTAAAATATCAAAGCAGATGGCACAGTAGGTGATGAGCAAATGTAACTGGAGGCCATTTTTATGCAGTACACAGTGTCCTTGGAACAAGGATTTTGTTAATACTAAGACTACAACGGCTCTTTTCATGTCTTTGTTTTTACTATTGAAACAAACACCCTAATATATCGTAGTGACAGAAATATGGAAACTATTGTACAAGTACTAAAATATTTTCTATTGAAACTTTGAGTTTGAAATTCGGGACATTTCAGGAACACAAAAGCTACAAATCCCTTACCATAAGGCACTGTGTGCAATTTACCAGTGTGTGAGAGAAGGGGACATATTACAACCTAAACTGGATACAATCTCATTTAAAGACATAATTTGATTGGTTTAACCATTTTCTCATGGTCTTTTAGGAAGATAAATATAGAAAAATATAGAAAAACTAAATTCATCACCTCCTCACTTCAATGCAACAATGATAGCTTGTTGGGTGCGATGCACGGACAAAATTGTGGCCCAGTTGGCATGATGTGAATAAGGTAAAGTGGATAACTCCAGCATCTGTAGTTGAAAAAATTACAAAAAAATATTTATTTGGTCACTCTAACATTACAGAGTCAAAGAAAATTAAAGACACACTTGTCTAACACATTTCACACCTCTGCAGGACCCTTGGTCTTAACCTTTGGCCCAGCATGGGTTTTAAGTGCATAAAAAGTGTTTTTTTGACCTTACAATGTAAAGCCCCCGTCACACTAAGCGAGATCACTAGCGAAATCGCTGCTAAGTCTCAAGTTTGGTGACGCAACAGCAACCTCGCCAGTGATCTCACTATGTTTGACACTTAGCAGCGACCAGGCCCCTGCTGTGAGATTGCTGGTTGTGTCAGAGTCACCTGGACCATTTTTTGCATGCATCGGTGTGTTTGACAGGGACAACGACCAACGACCTCAATACCACAGGTCTGAGAAACAGGGTCCCATTGACCATCGTATCATTCCGGATCATTGTTGTGTCGCTGGTGAGATCTGACTGTTTGACATCTCACTAGCAATCTCAGCAGCGACGCACCAGCGATCCCTACCAGGTCGCATCGCTGTCGGGATCGCTGGTGCGTCGCCAAGTGTGACGATACCTTAAGAGTGACAACATGTATATCTTTTTAAAAAAATTTAATTGTAAATGCTGCAATTATCCACTTTACCTTATGCTTTTAGGAAGATAACCTTTGTTGATGAAGATGCAGTAGGATGAGCTTAGCTTTAGGCAGAAGTCAAACATTGGAGCAACATAAGTGATGCAAAACAGTTTGACTTAAGTAGACAGAAAGTTTTAAATGGTGCAATGCCATTATAAAGGCATCTGTCTGCCAAGTTTTGCTTGTTATTTCTAGCCAACCTTATTGCAGCCTTTCTAGTCTTGCATTAGTGTACATATTTTTAAAGGATAACACTTACACCAATATGCAAAATTCAGCTCATAACGCAAACGACTGAATAGATTTACTTGTTAAAAAAAACAAATAGCAAGTTAACATCTATAAAGAGAAAGGGCAACATTTTGCCTATTGTTTGGGGTCGAAATGTCACAATAAAGTCATAATCCCGCAAGCACATTTCTACTCAATTCATTGCTTATGGGACTATTAAAGAAAGCCTAGCATAGGCTGGTTTCACACTACGATTTTGTGCTTGTCCATGGGATCCGACTTTGAAGGGGGATCCCACGGACAGGCACGGATCCATATGGATCCCTGCAATCGGATGTCTCTCCCTACTCCTGCCTCCTCCATCTTCTTCCCTCTCCTATTCTATATGCTGTGCCCCCGCTATTCTTTGCTGTGCCCCCTCTTCTCTATCCTCTTCTATCCCTATCCTGTCCCCTTTCCTCTCCCTGTGTGTAAAAAAATAAAAAAACTCCTCCGGGAGGATACATCACCTGTCACCGGCTCCAACGCTGCAGTACGATTAGGGCAGAAGAGCCTGTGATGATGTAAGAGACCCGGTCAGCTGACAAGTCATGTGACCGGGCTCTTACATCATCACAGGTCCTTCAGTCCTGATTGTGTGCAGCGTTGGAGCTGGTGACAGGTGATGTATACTCCCGGAGGAGTTTTTTTATTTTTTTACACACAGGGAGAGGACAAGGGACAGGATAGGGATAGAGGAGGATAGAGAAGAGGGGGCACAACATATAGAATAGGAGAGGGCAGAAGATGGAGGAGAAGAAGCAGGGAAAGATAGGGGATACGGAGCCGACATCGGATCCGAGGTGAACTCAGATCCGATGTCCATAGGCTCCCATGTTGTGGGCACTAGGATCAGCATCGGATCAGCAGTGATCCGAGGCTGTCCGATGTGAGTCACGGACACAAAATCGTAGCAGGCTACGATTTTGTGCCCGTGATTACATCGGATGGGATCGGATGGTGCCAAAATCGGATGCCAATAGTGGCACATCCGATCCCATCCGATTCCCATAGGGGAACATGGGGTCCGATTTCGGATCCGATTGTATCCGTTTTGAAACGGATACAATCGGATGATCGAAAATCATTATGTGAATGCAGCCATAGTCCTCCTGCATCTCTATCAGTTTAATAGGTTATGAATGGATCGTATCTGAGACCTTCATTTCCAAATATAGGACTCCAAAGCTATCTACTCAAAATTGGTTGAATTTTTATGGATCAGAAACACATCACCTAACAAGTAGATAAACTATAAGTTTGCATGGTGGGACAATTCATCTAATTTTTGTTATATTTCTAAATACTTTCCAGTATGAAGCTGCTTAACTCTGTATAGCTGATCTGAGCACTAAGGTAGAATTATGTGATGTGATGCAATTATTTTAAATTTTATTTGAAAATAGTTCTTAGGCTTCCAGAACTGATATAGTACATGGAGGGATACAGGCATTTATATAGCTCTGCAATATTGCCTCAGAAACAGTGGTTGATGAAAAGTAAAGTGTGCATATAAATAAGTAGAAAATAAACCAATCATTAATCTCAAAACCTTTGGACTCATCACATCTGGTAATTCATGCCAGTGCAGAGGAGCCACAGATCCCTCCATTTATCCCTATCCAGTGGCTTGACGTGTGGGTCTGCAGCAGCCTTTTTATGTTCTTTAGTAGATATGTAGTAAACAGCTACATCAAACTAGAAGATACCCTCACCCCTTAAACCCATTAAGTGTTTTTTTTAGTTCTCCCCTGCTTATTCCATATGAGGGCATACAGACCTTTTTTTATTTATATAGCTCTGCAATATTGTTTTGGAAGCAGTGGTTGAATCCCAATGAAAAATCAAGAGTGCCACGAAACGCGTAGAAAATAAACCATACGTTCATCTCAAGACCTTTGGACTCATCTTATCTAGTAAAGCAGGGCAGTGTGGAGGAACCACAAATCACTCCATTTCTCCTTGTCCGATGGCTTCACCCATGAGTCTGCAGTAGCCTTTTTTAAGTTCTTCAGTAGTTGTGTCATACGCAACCACATCAGGTGAAGAGATATCCTCACCCCTATACACCAATTAGTTTAAACACCCTTTTGCACCTTTCTTCTGCTCTAGTTCTCTCTTGCTAATTCCATATGAAGGCATACAGATGTTTAATATTCATATAGCTTTACAATATTGCTTTGGAAGAAGAAGTACCGTACATGCTTTTGCTTAAAGGTTGCAAAGCGTATGATATGGCATCATACCAAGCACCAGGCATAGGTAGCAAATAGGAGATCTCAAGTGGAGTATTTCCTTATGCACTAAGCACAAAGAAAATCAAACATTTTACACTTAGTATCAACTTTATAAACTTGTGTTTAACGTTAGGAAAGTATCTGCTGCACATTTTGCCTTTCGTCTTCTCTGCATATTACATTACATATGATACTGAGCATTGAAATTGACAGCTCGCCCTTTTTAAGGCCAATAACTGTGATTTAAGAGATACCTATATATTTAGTTATATGAGCCTACACTTTTAAAACCACAATTTTGTGCTCTGGGAAATTAGAGTTTTGCAGAAAACATACATTTATGGAGAACTCAACCAGACAAACAAACTACCAGCACTCCTCTGACATTTGCTTAGCACGTACTGCAAAAACAAGCAGTAAAATCAAAGTAAGGGTAAATGTTTCATTGGCTTCACAAAAGAACAACTAAAACGTGTTCCGCATGATAATACCGGTGTTTGTATATTTTACAACGATGTTCAAGAGAGAATAAATGACTGAAACCCTTTCTAATGTCCATGTTACTGTAGTTCCGAGGCAAATCTGAAATCTATGTTTGCACAAGCAAAATAAATGTATCACAACTGGAGTAATTGTCATAGAGCCCCTACTAAACAACTGCTTAGAACATATTCATTGTCTTTTTCCCTTTGTAGTTTGTTGCAATAGCTATTTATAATATCAGCCATGATATTCGCTTTACAGATGAAGTAGAGTAGATCAACAGAAATGGTAATGTGGTCATTAGTGACTTTAGAAGTGGAAAGAGCCATATCATGACAAATTGGAAAATTGCTTATTGATCTACTCTCTGAAATCCAAAGGGTGGATATTACTCATTTACAGATAGATTCTAGAAATATCCACTAATTGTTTTGTAAATATGAATCAATTATACCATTAAACATCTTATTAAATATTGAGGTGTTGCAGTGTGGAGAGTCCGGAATCCTAGCCACGGGCCCAGGTCTTTATTTAAGAAATAGTGTTTGTTTTACCTATAAATTACCCCTTTATGTAATATTTTATAATAATCACCTAACTTTTTTCTTGCTTAAGAGGTTGAAAGATGATTAAGAAAGGATGAATTGATAAAAGCTGGGCTGCCATAGAAGTAACACCGAATCCAGAATGTAAGAGATTGTGTCTTTATCTGTCAACTCATTTCTGAGGAACTTCATTTGGACAAAAATCTTCTTTCGGACAATTGGCAGCATGGCTTTTACTCATTCATCCTCCTTCTTGTTATCCTCTAATAGGGGTGTTGGGGCAGCCATATGACATACGATTGTAGTATTTGTGAATCTCACATCTACCTAAGGTGAACCATTTTATTCTAATTGGGATTTGTCTGTCTCATATAAAACGCTATTTTCACTTGTGTCTCTAGTGTTTGCCTAGTTTATGTAAAGGGGTTTGTAAAACAGAGGTGAACCTTTTTTGCATAGTATATACCGTAGATGGTTTGTCAAGTTAAATGGTCCTCATTTATTTTTCATGTCATTGTGTTGGCTCTTTCACACGTCCGTGTAATTCCATCCGATGCTGCCAGTAATCTGTCACGCTCTCCCAACCCGAGCGTGGCAGATTAGTGGAAACATATGCAGTTGTCATTCTCGAGAGAGCCACAGTTGGTCCATGCATTGAGATCTGACATCGGGGTTGATTAATCACTTGTCGGAAACATTACTACCTGGTGGTCACAAATTAAAGATGTTGTTTGATCTGTAGGGTCATAAATGAGTTATACTTTGAAGAAAATATAACAAGTGTAGGTAGGAGAACCACCAAATTCTGCACCTCTTTTATAAAAATCACCCATGATGGAACTGTTAGACGTCCTCTATTAGTTAAAACAGAGATGCTTCAGGAAGCAGTTCCAATTTTGGAAAACAGTATGGCCAATAATTTGAATGAGGTCATCATACGCATAGCTATCAAGGTAGTAAGCAATGGGTCCTAGGATTATGGTACAATGGGTCCCACCACTCCTTAGTCAAAATATGCAGGTAATGATGACTATGTAAGGGGCTATGTACCATTTAATGCAGCTCTATGAATTTTCCCTTTTCTATTAATGTGCTTTTATATTGGTTTATCCATGTACTGTGAAATTATGCACTGTATACATTATACAATGTCTATATATATTTTTGTCCTATGCTGCAAGGTCACAGGTACATAAAGACCTTTCTTGTCGATATTATTTCTGTATATTTTATTATGCTATGCATTATTTCTGCATTATTTTACATAATTATTGTGCTGCAATATCTATGACTATATGGGATCCATGTACTGTGACATCACATTACTCTTTTCCTTTACCTGTGACATCCCTTTGTGTATTAGCACACTGTTGCAACATCACTGTATATTATCCATGTACTAGAATATGAATGTCAATCTACCCATTGCCTCAATATTTTTCCATTATTGTGAGCATTATACCTTAGCTGTACCACAAAAGGGCTCATTGTCCCAATATTTTGCCATTACTGTGAGCATTATTCCTGGACTGTACCATGAATGAGTACATTGCCCATATATCATAATGTTACTGTGAGCATTCCCCCTCTACTCTAGCTCCAAAGGGCAGAGACGACGGGAAGCAACTGGATACAAAGTGGAGTCCAAAGATGGCCAGACCTGCCTATCGCTACAGAACATCCTGGAATGCAACCAGATTCCCAACAACAAGTCTGAGATACCGTCACTGGAGGTGGCGATACATCACACCCATCTGAAGTGGATAGCTCACCTGATACCTGAGTTGGACCCAGAAGCTCCAGTAGCTCTACTCTTGGGAAGAGATATACTAAGAGTCCACAAGTCTAGAGAGTCTATCAATGGCTTACAGAACACACAATACGTACAGAAGCTTGACCTTGGATGTGTCATTATAGAAGATGTCTTTCTAGGAGGAGCACACAAGCTGACCTTAGTCAATAGTATGCTCACCAGCACACTAGAAAATGGATGTCCATCTCTCTTCCAGCAATGTCAGAATAGTCTACTGGTAAAGGAGTTACCGAGCAGCACTCTCCTGCCTTGCCCTTTCTCGGCTCTTCCAATGAAGACCACACCTGTTAAGGTGAACAAGACCACATAGGATGTAAAGGTTTCCACAGGGCAAAGGAAGTCACTAAAGCAACAATGTCCATAATAGACAGGATATTGTTGGACATAATGGATCAAGAGATAGTCAAAGACAAGTCAAACAGTTTGGTCGCACCTCTACCATTCCGACCCCGGAGAAGACGTCAACCCAACAACAGGGAACTGGTCCACAGTCGATTCATCTACCTCAGACACAAGCTTCAAAAGTCGCCTGAGACAAAGGAATATTATTTCATGGGGAAGATATTTCAAAACAACCACGCAGAGATTGCAACTGCAGTTCGACACTAAGAGGAGTATTGGTAGTCAGGTCAGTTAAGAGTGGTATTCGACTCAAGCGCCAAATGCGAAGATGTCTCAATGAACAATGTCCTACTGTCAGGCCCAGATCTCAACAACAGACTTCTAGAAGTGCTACTTTGTTTCCGCAGAGATACGGTCGCATTTATGGCTGACATACAACAGATGCTCCACGGTTTTTTTGTCAAGGAGGAACACAGAAGCTACTTGAGGTTATTCTGATACCGCGACAATGACCCTGATAAGGTCATCGCAGAGTTCCGGATGAGGGTCCACATCTCCAGGAGCAGTCACTCCCCGGCAGTCACTATCTAGGACCTTCAAAACTCTACCAAAGAGGGCGAAGAAGAGTACGGGTCAGGTGTCAGATCCTTCATAGAAAAAAAACTTCTATGTTGATGACTGTCTGAAGTCCACACCAACAACTGAGGTTGCAATCAGCATCCTGAAGAGAGCTCAAAAAATGTTCGCTATGTCTCACGTGAGGTTACATAAGATCGCCTCCAACAGCAGAGAATTGATGGAAGCCATTCCTTCTCAAGACTATTTCAGTGATCTGAAGGACTTAAACCTAAGCATTGACTCCCTTCCCATGCAGCGGTAAAGAGAAAAAGAGGGAGAGGCGCTAATGAGAGGGACCCGCTGGCATTGGGGGAAGGGAGAACACTCCAGGTGGTCTCATACCTTAGGAGGTTGTGCTGTACATGCACAACCTTGGTATTGCGTGGATAGAAGGACCGCTTTACTGAGCGGTGAGAGTTCCTCACCTGATGAAGATGGCGTGCCGTCATTGAAATGCGTTGTGAATAAAGCTAAGTTATCTCTTAAATCTCTGAGCCCCCCTGTGTGAGCGCTCCTAAAAACACAAAAATCTTTTTGCAATCATTCCCATGCATCAGAGCCTAGGATTGCTCTTGAATTTTAAGACAGATGTCTTTCAGATCAACAAAGACAAGAAACTCTTCACGTGCAGATGAGTTCTTTCCTTCATGAATAGCCTGTACGACCCCAGTAACCATCCAAGGCAAAATGATGCTAAGGGACTTCACCCAAGATGCATCTGATTGGGATGATCCACTTCCAGCAGAAAAATCAGACCTGTGGGCGGAGTGAAGAAACTCTCTCGAAGCCTTGACTGACCTTCAAGTGAAACAACCTTATGCTCCTGTGCCATCCACAGAAGTTAAAACACGAAGGCTTTGTATCTTCTGTGATGCATCAGTCAAAGCAATTGCAGCAGTAGCGTACCTCAAGACCACATATGTGAATGAACAAAGCCATATCGAGTTCATCATAAGTCAGACAAAGCTGGCGCCACTCCGTGTACACACGATACCCAGACTGGAACCCTGAGCTGCCGTCCTTGCAGTTGAGTTGGCCGAACTTATCTTGGATGGGTTGAATCTGCAGATCAAAGATGCTGAATTGTACATGGATAGCAAGGTGGTACTGGGATGCATATGCGACGAGACGTGACACTTCTATGTCTACATCAGCAATCGGGTACTGAGGATAAGAAGATCCACTTGCTCTAATCAGTGGCACTACATGTCTACTCACCACAATCCTGCAGACCATGCAACTAGATCCATTGCATCCAGTCATCATAAGGACACTACGTGATTCACAGGCCCTTCCTCCTTGTACTATTTGACACCCGACAGCAACAAGCCTGATACATTCGAACTAGTGGATCCCGATGATGACGAAGAGCTTCGTCCTCAAGTGCCTGCACTACACACAGTGATTTCAGGTCATCACCTCAAATCTCATCGGTTCAGCAGGTTCTCAACCTGGAAGTCACTTGTTCGAGCCATTGCTTGCCTACTTCACGTGGCTCAGTCCTACAAGTCTGCAATACCTACTAGTCAGAGACCTTTTAAAGGTTGGAATCACTGCATGCATGCGATTAGGAGTGTCCCCAGCCTTTGGGTCTACCGTTTTGTATTATGCTGTAGAATTTTTTAAGCTTCCTGGAGTTTGCAGGTGTTTTTACACCTGCAGGGTCTACATTTTGGAAACAACGACAGATCTGTCAGCAGCTGGGAAGACCAGTAAGCGTACAATGTCCTTAAAACATTACTGTAAGAGAGCTTTATATCTTTAAGGGATTTTTTTCTGAATATTTTATTATTATTATTAATTTATTTATTTATTTATTTTGGAGAGCAAACCTTTATTATTGCAGATGGTCACCAGCATGGGAGACCATCTGTTGTACACTCGTTTAAAAACAATATATGAAAAAATAGAATATGATTATTATATACTTTATAGCCCTGATTTTATAGCTCTGTTCACACTAATGAAACTCAATAGTAGGGCTATTGCTTCATAAAAATGTGCAATCACCATTTAATGTCATAATAATCAAAATACTAATAATATGTACCGTATATACTCGTGTATAAGCCGACCCGTGTATAAGCCGACCCCCTACAATTTGCCCCCAAAACCTGGGAAAATCTATTGACTTGCGTATAAGCCGAGGGTGGACCCCAGCACAGGTATACAGCCCCCAGCAGTGGTATACAGGCCCCAGCAGTATGATATACAGCAGCCCCCAGTGGTATATACAGCAGCTCCCAGTGGTATATACAGCAGCCACAGTGGTATATACAGCAGCCCCATTGGTATATACAGCAGCCCCCAGTGGTATATACAGCAGCCCCAGTGGTATTGCAGCCCCTATATACAGCAGCCCCAGTGGTATTGCAGCCCCAGTGGTGTATACAGCAGCCCCTATATACAGCAGCCCCAGTGGTATTGCAGCCCCAGTGGTATTGCAGCCCCTATATACAGCAGCCCCAGTGGTATTGCAGCCCAGTGGTGTATACAGCAGCCCCTATATACAGCAGCCCCAGTGGTATTGCAGCCCCTATATACAGCAGCCTCAGTGGTATTGCAGCCCCAGTGGTGTATACAGCAGCCCCTATATACAGCAGCCCCAGTGGTATTGCAGCCCCAGTGGTATTGCAGCCCCTATATACAGCAGCCCCAGTGGTATTGCAGCCCCAGTGGTGTATACAGCAGCCCCTATATACAGCAGCCCCAGTGGTATTGCAGCCCCAGTGGTATTGCAGCCCCTATATACAGCAGCCCCAGTGGTATTGCAGCCCCAGTGGTGTATACAGCAGCCCCTATATACAGCAGCCCCAGTAGTATTGCAGCCCCAGTGGTATTGCAGCCCCTATATACAGCAGCCCCACACAAATGCTGGCACACGTCCCCCCCTGTTGTAAGGCCCCCTGCTGATTACTTACCATCCCTGGTCTTCAGCAGCACCTCCGCGCCGATCCTCTCTGCTCCGGTCCTCCATGGTCCCGTCATCTGTGCTCCGTTCCCCGTCTGCATCTGGGGTCCCCGCGCGTCGCAGAAGCGATGACGTCATCGCTTCTGCGACCCGGCCGGTCACATGATACAGCCGGGGAACGGAGCACAGAGGACGGGACCACGGAGGACCGGAGCACAGAGGACCGGCGCGGAGGTGCTGCTGAAGACCAGGGATGGTAAGTATTCAGCAGGGGGGGCCTTACAACAGGGGGGGGACGTGTGCCAGCAGTTTGGGGGGCATTATGTACAGATATGCATTGCTCCCCCTGGCGCTGATTGACAGGGGGATGCAGTGCATATGTAATGAGCGGCCCCACGTGACGGGGCCGCTCAATATACAGTATCCCCACCGCCTCCTCCTGCCTCCCCAGCCCGACACAGCCCCCACCCCACTCACCCTGTATAGTGACTCGTGTATAAGCCGAGGGGGGGACTTTTCAGCCCAATTTTTGGGCTGAAAAACTCGGCTTATACACGAGTATATACGGTATGTATTTATATATCTAGCGCTTTACATCCATTTGCAACAACGTCCCCATTATTGTTCGCATTTCATGTACAATGTATATTCTAGCTGTCTTCCTGCAGTGGCCTGTAAGCTAATATAGCATTTCAGATTATTTGGTGGTGAATATTGACCTGAATTAAATTATTTATTTTCATCATTATGTTTCATAGTAACATGTCACGCTTCAATAATGACTGCAGATAAGTATCCGCAACTCAGTTCACATACATTGTGGCCCAACATACTGGTGTTAATTAGCAGCTAGGCATTAGTCAACAATAATGTGCAAACATTCAACTTCAGTGCTCATTGCTCGGGTCTGAATCATGGCACTCAATGCAAGAGGTGGGGCCCCTTAGGGAAATCTAACAAAAGACACCCAACGCCGCGGAACTTTACCAGCGTCTTCCACCATCTTACCTGTGCGCTCCCATTGACATGCAGCTCTGCTTTCTCACCAGTCCAAGAGCCACTCAGCTCCATTGTGTCTGCACTCCAATAGGCATGGAGGTACTCTGTCTGGATCCCGCACTGCAGTCCTTTCTTAATGGATCCCCTGCAAGACATGGCTGACCTCGACTCAGAGGATATAATCTACCTGAGCACCCCAAGGGCAGAAGGTGGGTCAGCCAAACAAGACCCAGAGTGGCATCATTGAAAAGAGATGGAGATTGAGACATATGTCAGCTGATGCTCCGCCACTCTTCCCAATTTGAGCATCATTTGTAATGAGGTACGTATCCAGTCCTTGGTCCCGATGGAAAGGGCAGACCCGAGGTGCGAGCTCCAGCAGTCATTTGACTTCTATCATATTACATCCGGGCCCGGGAGCAGCACTTGTGAGACTGCAGATGATCTAGCTGTATGTCTAGCTACATTTCAGCTGCAGCAAGTGTCACAGCCTCAACTCCTTGATCTTATTCCCCAAGACCACCAGGACCTTTATGGGGAGCCTGAAGAAGAGGAACACCTACAAGGCAATGTGTCCCAGCAGTCTGCATCACCCTCACCACCTCCAGAGGCATTTAACTGGGGCAATGTCATGTGGGGACCCTTGCCTTCTCCAAGCACCTATCCAACAAGGCATCAACCAACCCGTTCTCCTATGTCATTCATCGAGGAGATTCAGCATGCAGATACCATTGTCCAGGACTGGCTGCATGAAAATGACATCCTCGAACAATGCACGAATGGCAAGGTGGTGGCATTTAAATAGGATAAGAGGTATGGGTTCCTATTGGAACATGGCACCAAACATTGGTGCTATGTCAATTGCACCACCTTGCAGAGTGAAGATATTTCTTAAAAGAATACATACCATCTATGTTGTGGATGAGGTCACATTTATGAAGGTGCAGAGCATGAAGGGGTGGTTTGCGATTGGCGTATTCCAGGTTGGCACCGCGGCCCGATTCCACAAGTGGCAGGCGGAGGCCTACTTAGAGAGGAGTTGACATCAACTGCGGCAAAAATCTCTCTTGGTTGGCCAGCTAGATGTACGCAAAGCCACAGGGCATTGACAGGTTCCCAAAGATGGTCCTGGTCCTGTCTGTCCTAGAGAGGGTGGTCATCCTCTAGTTCCTCTATCATCTTCTCTAGCTGTGGCAATGATGGAGTGTGCTTGGGAGGCAGGTGGTGGCAGAGAATGCGCTGAGAGGAGTCCCAGAGAGCCCCCAAAACCGTCCAGCAGCAGATTATCATCCCAAACTGAGGCCACCATCCAGGGCATGGATAAAAATGCAGATAAACATGCCCAGTAGACCTTCCTAAAGGGATTTTGATGGGTCTGTGACAAATTGACCCACCCCTTACATGGCATAAACTTTTGGAACTTGTTTTTTTTACAGTTTTTTGTTGTCCTTCACCCAGCCATGTTTTTATTAGTTATGTGTGTATACTATGTATATTGTTAAGTTTTTATGTTTGAGACTTACAGTCTGTGTGTTAATAGTAAATTTGCTGAGTTCACTCCTTGTGTGCTGGACAGTTTCTGCAAACAGGTTCTTTTATACTGCTCTACAGAGACTGGTGAACAAGCCACTGATCTGTGGCCTGAAGGTATGAGATATGGAACTGCAAGACACTACACCCACTCCAGTGGAACATGGCTGGCCAAATGCAGTTGTCAAGGGCCACAAACAGTGCATGTTTTCAGCATTGCCCCAGCATTGCACAAGGTGATAGAATCATCTGCAGGTGTGGAATTGGCACCTATACAATGCAAAGAAAATCCAGAAAATTTGCATTGTTTTCAGACTTTGAGGACTGTAGTTGGTCACTCCTGCCCTAGAGGTGTCTGTGGAAGTAGCCAGGGGGGCAAGAGGAAAGTCTTTCATTACAACTGCAGCTTTCCCTGGACTCTCTTAGGCCCCGTGCCCACATTGTGTCGTTTGTTGTGTTTTTAACCACATTGGCAGACTGCATCAAAATCTGCATATCTATCCTGAGGGCAGCAAAGTGTAGGACAGGTCAGAAGTGCTGTGGCCACATAGTGTTTTTGTATACTTGAACATGTGGTTCAGATTTATTTTTTTTGCATCAAAATCTGCAAGAAAAAAACACATTGGCACAGCACTTCAGAACTCTCATATACTTTGCTGGCTTCAGAATAGACCTGCAGATTCTCAAAATCTGTTTCTAAAAATTATCAAACAACATGGCAAAGCCACAGTGGGATTCACTGCTGCATGATGCTGGCTGTGTAGACTGACATAAAATAAATAGTGGAAACAAACGTTTTGGGCTCCACCCTAATTTTAATTGGAAACTAAGGTTAGGCCTCTTTCACACATCTTTGCTCCTGAGGAAGTGTACAGCGTGTACACGAAACGCGTAGAGTTTTATAGAATAAAGAAAGTTATGATTACTGCTTGGTCCTTGGATTAACTCCTTGTGAACTGGAACAGCGCGATCCTGAAAGCCGGACTTCTCTCCTTTCCATATATGCAAACATGTATGTGTGAGAGATGCTGTTTTTGGGAGGCCATGTGTTCATGTGTCTGGCACTGTGTGACATACGTATCGTGTCCATGTGACATCCGGATAGCACATGGACAACATGTCATTGTAAACTCACCTGTCTCCACATGAGCATAAATATTCATGAGCTTAATGAGTGGCCCCGGAAGTGAGAAGGGCAGGAGTCATGTAAGTAAAACATTCATTCTTTTTATACTTACAAATTTTTACTACAGTCCGTGTGTGGAATATTTTTTGCACAGACCTATTGACCTGAATGGGTCTGTGCTGCTGGTCAAAAACTGACATGTCTCCATGTGGAGCACATAGGCACACATCTGCTCCATACTGACAAGTGTGCTAAACACCGAGACACGTATGCTCCACACCAAGACACGGTCCATGCAAAATCATGGAAATGTGAAAATGTCCATAGATTATCATTGGTCACCAGATATCCGTGCCTACGGCATGTGTCTCCACGGACTACACATTTGCCAGAGGCACGGCTGTGTGAAAGAGGCCTTAAATTAGACAACTGAGGCCTGGTATTCTCAGTGGGCTATGAGCCCATCATTATTCTATAGCATCTCACAGCCACCCCAGGAATTGGTGCATTCATAAGAAGCTCTAATAACTGTTGATTTACCTGCCTCTTCCAGTTGCCATGTAGTAGTGCAAACTGGGTAGCAAGGGGTTAAAGGCAGCTTTGTATTGCCAGCTGACATTAAGGCTGACATTCTTAATGTCAAGCCAATGTTACACCCAGCCATTAAGAAGTTCAAATAAATAGTAAAGAAGACACAACACAGAGAGAAAACATTTTATGAAAATAAAATCACACAAATGTCTCTGGACTCCATCTTTATTGTTCCCCTATATCCATCCTCAATTGTCTGTGAAGTCTTCTTGATTGTACACTGTGGTGAAGAACACAGCGTCCTATCACTGAAGCCTCCAAACATTAAAAGAATGAACCACCAGCTCCAGTCCAGTAAGCTAGGAATAGAAAGCTGGTATTAAGCCCTTAATGCCCAGTTTGCCTCGGCTACACAGCAAGTGGAAGAGACATGTAAAGTGGTAGAAATGTTTGCTACTTAAGAATGCACCAATTTCTGGGGTGAATGTGAGATGCTATTCTATAGCATAGTGGGGGCCAAAAACAATGGGCCCTCGCCCCACTGAGAATACCACCCCTCAGCTGCCTACTTTTACCTTGGCTGGCAATTAAAAACAGGGCAAAGCCCTATGCAATTTTTTTTTCATTTTTTTTTGAGGGACACACTATGCTGGCAGGTTGATTGCCATACAATAATATGTATGACAGGGGTGGGGATCTCATTAGTATTGCACAGGTGATAATTAACTCACATGCACTGGTGATAGTTCCAAATCATCTGCAATAGTAAGAAAAATTTGAAAACATGACTGTTGGCAGCCCTTGAGGCCTGAAGTTCTCCACTCCTAGTGTATGACAATCAAGCACAGACAGATTGTGGAAATGGAGTCTGACGGCAACAGCCAATCACAGTTATTCTCACAGAGCATGAGCATCTGTGATTGGCTGTTGCTGGTTAGTGAAGTGAATATGCATGAAGCTTCATGGGAGAGGGAGAGCAGACCAACAAGTAAGCAGCAAAAGACTGGTAAGATGATCTATATGTGTTTGCTTGTGTCACTCTATGCACTTTCATAAGGTGGACGTTTTTTACAATGTAAGCCTGTAGCATCTCATTCTGATGCCTTACATTGTAAAAGCAACTTCCAGGCTATGTAAAATGCAATTTGACCTGGAGAGTCTTGAACTCAATTATGCTACTGAAAAGACCAGAGGGGTGCTTGATGTCGGAGAGGGTGGCGGTAGGTGAGTATAATAACCCCTTCAACACCCTGCGATTTTTCCTTTTTGCGCTGTTGTTTTTTTCCTTCCGTACTTCCAAGATCCATAACTTTTTAATTTCTCCATCAATATAGCGATATGAGGGCTTGCTTTTTGCAGGACGAGTTGTATTTTTGAATTGCACCATTCTTTTTAACATATAGTGTACTGGAAAATGGGGAAATAAATTGCAAGTGCGGTGTAATAATTCCACGATTATGTTCATGGTTTTTACTTTATATTGTTCACTATATGGTAAAACTTACATGGCAGTATGATACTCTGTCTCTTTATGAGTTTGCAGATACCAAACGTACAGTTTTCTGTACATTTCAATTGTGAAAAAAAATTCATAAGTTTGAGAAAGAAACATTTTTTTGTTTTGGCACCATTTCCCAAGAATCATGCCATTTTTATTTTTCAGGATCTGAAGCTAAGTGATGGCTTATTTTTTGTGCTCTCGGCTGACGTTTCTAACTATATAATTTTTGGGTAGATGGGATGTTCTGATTGACACCTTTTGCATTTTATTGCAATGTTATGGCTGCCAAAAAATGTAATTCTCACGTTATGAGTTTTTTCTCATTGTGCTGTTTACCGACCTGATACATTTATTTCATATTTTGATAGATCGGACATTTTTTAAAGCAGCAAAACCAAATGGAGCGAAAGGGGTTGATATGAACGTTTGTGTTTATTTTTTCATGTTTTGATTTTTTTTTCCAATTCTTATTGCACTGTACTTACTTGTCTCCATAGGCGACTTGAGGCTGTAACTATCTGATCGCTTGTGCTTTACAGAGCAGTATATCAGCATGGCTTTGTACAGCAGAAATGATGACTTCCTTTGAATGCCGGCTCACAGCCTGCATTCTCAACAAGTTTGTCATGAGAAACACAGAGGGCCATCAGCTGATCCCTGGTTGCCATAACAAACCCATCAACACCCTGCGATCACGTCATGATGCCGGGGGAATGACGTGCTCCCCGCCAGCATGTGTGAAATCCCGCTGTCAAAAATTTAAATTTCCGATTCAGCTGCGACTATTAGAAGTCCACTTGCAAGAGACTTACACAAATCTCGCATCATATCACCCAGCAAACCTGCCTGCTCTCTGGACAGAAGCGTGCAGCTACCTGTATTCCTATGCAGCTGGCACACACTTGTCTGGACAGCGGGCAGCTTTAATGCTATGTGAGACTGGCGCGAGTCTCTCACATGTCTCTCGCAAGTTGGACTGTGGCCTAATTTGCAGAATTCATAGGTATTTGTATGTATATCTGTTTATCACTGGCGTCATACAAATGGCTTCTATTTGAACCTCTACGTGGTTGCTGTGCTGAATCTATAAAATATTCAGCAAGTCAAATATTTTCACAATATTTTTTCTCTGGAACTGTTTTTAGACATTGGCAGTGCAGAACATCAATCCAGAAGGTGACCAGCAATGTAATGCAGGCCCGGTATCCAGGCATAAGAATGAACTTTCTGTCCTTTGAAAGCACAACTCTTATATTTATGATGTAATTATCGGACTTAACAGCAGGGCGTTCAATTATACATATCTATATGGAAAGAACAGTGGAACCTATATAATATACCCCACTAGTCAACAGAAGGTTCAATTTTCTATATCCAATCGTAAATGGAATGCAGTACTTCCAGTCAATTTCACTGAACAGTATGACAGGAAAAGCCACAAGTATCAAAAATGACAAGTAGAAATGTCAAGAATTCTTGATTCATGACACATAAATGGTATTGCAAAAAAAGGGCCCGCTGAATTCATATTATATGTATTTTTTCAGTTGAAACAGACGCCTTAGGTAAGAGAATATTCTTAATGCGTTTCCATCAATCATTTGAAAAGTTTATCACCAGAAATATAATTTTGAAGTCTCAAGTTTGTTTTGAAAAGTTCCCAGACAAATTCACTTTTGCTTTATAAGCGGAAGCTGTTTAAATATTCATTAAAAGATACGTCATGATATGTTCTTTGTGGGTTTTTATCCACATTTATATTGTGAGTCCTGAGCTGCAATGCAGCTTTTTCTTTCAAGTGTGGATGGAATTCAAGTAACAAGTCTCAGCAGTTTTCTCTTGTACGGGGAAAATCCTTCCAACAAATATAATGAATAGAAATTGTTGTTTTTAGAGCTATATATTTGACTGTTTACTCTTAAATATTATTTTTTTCTAAATCCGCTGAACTCGTGTATTTTTCTCACTTTTTTCTTACTGTTTATCCCTGCTTACTTTTCCGCAGTTGAAGGCAGAATAGATTATTTTTGTTTGTCTACTCTATAAGAGGCAATATATACATCCATTATGTTTTGATGTGCATTACGAACCTTACCAATAAAAACACAAAGTCTTTTCAAGAGACGGCTGCTGCTGAAATATTTAAGATATTTGCTAATGTACCGGAGGATGGAGACAGCAAGGGAGGCTTTTTTTATACCTTTTGTTTACATAGAGGGCCAATTACAAAAATAAAATATTCCTTGATTTGTTCCACAATGCAAATTTTGTTAAGATCCTGATCTGTAAATCTCTTTTATACAATCATATAATTTCCTCTGCAGACTATAAATACACGGAGACTGCCGATCTGCATATCCTCTACAGCAGAGGTAACAGAGAAAGTACAGCCAGGTGACAAGCTTCCATGGCTGACATTTCATTAAGCAACAAATCATAGACAAAAGTAGACCCCTCATCTTCAAAGCCATCCTGTCACCTGTTACTCCTGGCATGCCTGCTTTGATCTTCTGTTATATGTCTAAAGCAATACTTTTTTACATCCCTGCCGGATCAACTACCGTCTTTCATATTAAACTTTGTTCGCCTAAAGCTTATTCACTTGGTGCAACTGATTTGTTTTAAAAAAAAAAAGATACTAGATTGTTACTAGATTTGAGAAGTAATTATAGAAACAGATGGACATCAGATGCCCTGAGTGGCCCGGATTATAGCACGGGCAATGGAGGAAATAGCCCCAGGGTTTCCACAATTAATGTTTTTTTCTACAACCCAAGTTAATTTTAAACAACAGATCTCGGAGTAATAATAATTTCCATAATTGGTAATGTTTTAAAAAAAATTCCTGAAAGTTATTGAAATTTCACATGCTTTGTCATACACATGTTTATTTCATTGTTATGCACTAAAATAACATAAAAAACAAACAAAAAAGCCAAATTGGACATAGTTTAACACAAAACTGCAAAAATGGGCCAGGCAAAATGGTTGGCATCCTCATCTTAATATTTGGTTGCACATTCTTTGGAATAAATAACTGAAATCAATCACTTCTTATAACTATCAACAAGCTTCTTACACCTCACCTTGAATTTTGGACCATTTGCACACTATTTCAGGTCCCTCATATTTGAAGCTGACTTCTCTAACAGCAATTTTAAGTCTTCTCCACAGATGTGCAATGGGATTTAGATCTGGACCCATTACTGGTCACTTCAGAACTCTCCATTGATTTGTTTCCATCCATTTTAAAGTAACATAGTTTTTAAGGTTGAAGGAAGACTTTACGTCCATCTAGTTCAACCCATAGCCTAACATGTTGATCCAGAGGAAGGCAAAAAACCCCATGTGGCAACACTAAGCTCCACATTGGGGAAAAAAATTCCTTCCTGACTCCAGATATGGCAATCAGACTAGTTCCCTGGATCAACGCCCTATCAAAGAATCTAGTATATATAACTGGTAGTATTATAGTTTTCAAGAAAGGCATCCAGGCCCTTCTTAAATGTTAGTAGTGACTCACTCATTACAACATCATGTGGCAGAGAGTTCCACAGTCTCACTGCTCTTACAGTAAAGAATCCGCGTCTGTGATTATGATTAAACCTTCTTTCCTCCAGACGTAGAGGATGCCCCCTTGTCCCAGTCTCAGGCCTAAGAGTAAAGAGATCATTAGAAAGTTCTCTGTACTGTCCCCTCATATATTTATACATTATTATAAGATCACCCCTAAGCCTTCGTTTCTCCAAGCTAAATAACCCCAAGTTTAATAACCTGTCTTGATATTGCAGACCCCTTAATCCTCTAATGACTTTTGTCGCTCTTCTCTGCACCCGCTCTAGTTCAGCTATGTCTTTCTTATACACCGGAGACCAGAATTGTACACAGTATTCTAAGTGTGGTCGCACTAGTGACTTGTATAGAGGTATAATTATGTTCTCCTCATGAGCATCTATGCCTCTTTTAATGCATCCCATTATTTTATTTGCCTTTGCAGCAGCTGCGTGACACTGGCCACTAAATGTGAGTTTGTCATCTACCCATACACCCAGGTCTTTTTCAGTGACAGTTTTGCCCAGTGTTTTACAATTAAGCACATAATTATACCTTTTGTTTCCTCTGCCCAAGTGCATGACTTTACATTTATCCCCATTAAAGCTCATTTGCCATTTAGCAGCCCAAGCTTCTAGTTTACATAAATCCTCCTGTAATATAAAATTGTCATCCTCTGTATTGATTACCCTGCAGAGTTTAGTGTCATCTGCAAATATTGAGATTCTACTCTGTATGCCCCCTACAAGGTCATTAATAAATATATTAAATAGAAGCGGGCCCAACACTGACCCCTGTGGTACCCCACTGTTAACTGTGACCCATTCTGAGAGTGTTCCATTAATAACCACCCTTTGTTTCCTATCACTAAGCCAGTTCTTAACCCACTTACACATATTTTCCCCTATCTCCATTGCCCTCATTTTATGTATCAACCTTTTGTGTGGCACCGTATCAAAAGCTTTTGAAAAGTCCATATACACCACATCCACTGCATTTCTTTGGTCCAGTCCAGAACTTACTTCTTCATAGAAGCTTATCAGATTAGTTTGACAGGAACGGTCCCTCATAAAACCATGTTGATAATGGGTCATGAGGTTATTTTTCTTCAGATACTCCAGTATAGCTTCTCTTAGAAAACCCTCTAGGATTTTACCCACAGTATAGGTTAAGCTTACTGGCCTATAATTTCCAAGTTCAGTTTTTGTCCCCTTTTTGAATATTGACACCACATTTGCTATACGCCAGTCCTGTGGTACAGACCCTGTTATTATGGAATCTTTAAATATTAAAAATAATGGTCTATCTATGACAGTACTTAATTCCTGCAGCACTCTGGGGTGTATCCCATCCGGCCCAGGGATTTGTCAATTTTAGTGATTTTTAGACGATGCCGTACTTCCTCTTGGGTTAAGCAGGTGACATTTAATTGAGAATTTTTGTTATCACTGATCATATTGTCTGTCATGGGATTTTCTTGTGTAAATACTGTTGAAAAAAAGTCATTTAGCATATTGGCTTTTTCCTCATCCTCATCCACCATTTCACCCAGACTATTTTTAAAGGGGCCAACACCATCATTTTTTAGTTTCTTACTATTAATGTAGTTAAAAAATATTTTTGGGATTATTTTTACTTTCTCTGGCAATGAGTCTCTCTGTCTCAATCTTTGCTGCCTTAATTTGCTTTTTACAGATGTTATTTAATTTTCTGTATTTATTTAATGCTTCATCACTACCTACTTGCTTTAATTCCCTAGATGCTTTCTTTTTGTCACTTATTGCACCTCTTACCGCTTTATTTAGCCATAGTGGTTTCCTCCTATTTCTACCATGCTTATTCCCATAGGGTATATATTGTGCACAGGTCCTATTTAGGATGCTAATAAACATCTCCCATTTGCTTTGTGTACTTTTATGTCTCAGGACATCGTCCCAGTTTATTGCACTAAGATCATCTCTCAACCGTTGGAAATTTGCCTTCCTGAAGTTTAGTGTCCTTGTAGTCCCTCTACTACACATCTTAGTAAAGGATACTTGAAAGCTTATTATGTTATGATCACTATTACCCAAGTGCCTCTGAAAATATGTTTGGGGTCATTGTCCTGCCTGAAGACCCATTACCTGGGACACAAACCAAGATTTCTGACACTGGGCACTACATTGTGACCCCAAATCATTTAGTAATCTTTAGACTTTATGACTTTACAAATATTCAAAGCAACCAGTGCCAGAGGCAGCAGCAAATCAACCTCAAAACATCTTTGAACCTCCACCATATTTGACTGTAGGTCCTGTGTTCTTTTCTTTCTAAGGTGCATTCCATTTTCAGTAAATAGTAGAATAATGTGCTTTACTAAAAACCTCTATCTTGGTCTCATCTGTCCACAAGTACTTTTCCCGGAAGGATTTGGGGTTAAGCTGGTTTCGCACTGATGTTTTTCACCATCGGTGTGAATCCAACTTGATCTGGCAGCACCTGCATCAGTTTCTGGCCCCATGGGGCCGGATGAACTTGCGGGTGCATCCTGTTTTGGCCGTTTTTTCCTGGATCCAGGTGTTCCTTGTGTGTTCCCAGCTTCTTCACTGAGACCAAAAATGCATCTTGGTGCATTTTTGGTTTCCGTGACAAAACTTGGAAGGACCTAGATCTGGGGGCACTACGTGTAAAATTACAATGTGTCCAATGGAACCCGGACCCATCAGACTCCGGATTATATTGGAGTCGGACCCCTGGATCCAGGTTGGTGAACTGCGCAAGCCAAGAACGCAGTTCCAAATGACACACCCCCTAGAGGCCATGTCATTTGTATCTGGGTTTGGCAGAAACAGGTATGAAGCTGGAGAAAACTGTCTGCTCCCTCACTGGTATTATCACTGAAACTGTCCTTAATCACATACATTTTGGCAAACTGTAGTCTAGATTTTTTTATGTCCTGGGTCTCTTGGCATGGCGTTTCATTTAATTCACGTGATGATGAATATTTCATGCCAACACTCAGCCATGCTGAGACTGTAGGACAGCTTGAATTTCTTTAAAACTTCCACAACTATCCTGCATTGCAACCTTTCAACAATTTTGTTCTATGTCCATGTCCAGGGATATTAGCTACAGTGCCATGAGTTGTAAACTTCTTGATTTTGTTGTACAGTGTTGACAAAGGGACATCAAGGTCTCTGTAGATGGACTTGTAACTGTTAGATTGTTGATTTTTTTTCAGCAATTTTGTTCTCAAGTCTTCAGACAGTTCTCTCCTCTTTCTGTTCTCTATTGGTCCCATGGAAGCTTAAATGTACACGAGTCAACCGTCATCCTACATGCATCTTGCTTTCTCCTAGCATGTTTTAATACAATTAAGTCAAATGACATTTTAAGGATGGTGAGTGCTGCTTGATTTTCTACTTTTGAAATGAAAAGAATAAGTCATCTTCTCCCCTTTTTATCTGGTTCCAGGTGTGACTTTAATATTGCCCATCCCTGCTTCTTGCAATATATGTGTTTGAACAAGCATCACAAGCTTGAAGCAAAACTGTTTACCCACAATTTTGCCAATAATTTTGTCTGGCCTATATCGAGGGTTTTGTGTGAAATTATGTCCAATTGACCTTTTTTCCCCTGTTTCATTTGTGTTGTTCCATTACACGAAAAACAGATATGCCAATTGTCTCTTCAAAGTGGACTTGAACTCTAGCACCACTTATTGGTGCTATTATTTCAGAGTGCTTGCTTCACATCAGTGTACAGTATGAGATATGATTTGGCTTGGTGAGTGGCTAAGACTGGGGATCAAAGATATAACGTTCTCCGTATGTAGAGATGACATGTCAGGTCTGGCATGTTAGTATGTTATTATTATATATATGAAGAGACTTAAAAACCCTGCATGGTCCTCTGGTAAATTTATTATGCAAATTGCCTCTTCAATCAGGACTTTAACTCTAGTGCCACCTGAGTACACAAAAAGCAAATATACATGCGTATAACAAAACATTTGTAATTGCATTAATTTGCTGTGAGAAAAGCTTCATTATTTGGAACAATTTCAAGCATGGCATTGCTTTCAGCCATGACTGTATAAGATCATCTCAGCACAGGAACATTTTTTTAATCACATCCAATTGTGGAAATTATTATTATTTAAATATTTATTGATTAAATTTAACTTTGTTGGTTGGAAAATGTTTTTAATAAGTTGCACTTGAAGCAGCTTCAATTATTAAATTATGCAATTTGCAAAAATACTTTTCTCAACATTGAAAGAACACCAAGAATGAAAAGTCATGGATTTATGGAAATCACAGGATTGATAGACATTTTAATTAAGTGCAAATGAGGAAAATGTGGAAACAAGAGTCAAAACATCTTAACTAATACAGTAACAAGTACGAACGCCACATGCTCATGATTTTACCTGACTTGTCCTACTGTCAATGATAAATCCAACCTCCATTACCACCTTACTGTCTACCATAATAGTCTTTGAGGGCCTTGGATTAAGGCAAATGGAACATCTATATTTCCCCATCTGGCTCGTAGCTCACTGTCATCTAATCACCTTCTGATGGTTTCTGTAAACATTGATTTACACCTTAGGCCTATATGTGATGTTCCACTTCACTTACAATATAGAATGAATTAATCATGGCAAGAACATTTCTCCATAAATATCAGAGGAGCCATTTTTGAACATGACAATCAGGGTCACATGATGCTCTTTCTACTTTGAGCGGCCTCCATGGCCTAAATGTGCTAACATAGATTGCAACATCTTTGGAATAGTCTCCCATTAAGCAATTATGGGATGTCATGGGTTGGCTAGTGCAAAGCAGCAGCCAGCAGTGAACCTTGATGATTTGCATGCCAAATAAATTCACGATGGCAGAAAATTATGCATACAGCCATTATTATCCTCATTGATAACATACAAATTAATTTTAAGTGCATGTTCTTTTGCTTGTTCATACTTGATATTGAATAATCTGAGATATTTTGAAAATGTTTTTTCATTTTTTTCATCATTTACATAAAAGTCACATGTCTATAGGTCCTATGATTTCCAAAATTAAAACACTTTGCATTTTTGTTTTTGTAACTTGTATGCTAAGTATAGTTTAGTCGTAAAGATGTGTCAGCTGTGAGGCACACCGAGGTGTGGAGGTGGTGCTGTGGATCCTCTGGACCACCGAAGAAGAGGCTGACCTGTGACAAGAACAGGTTGGATATGCCAGTTGTGATTAGGCAAATGATTTTAATGGAAGGTCTTGTTAGTACAGACAGATTGATGCACGCAAATAAGCTACAATCTATGCGGAGCTTGCACAGTACTCAGGGCAGCAAGGCAACGGGGTGCCAGAGGTAAAGATGTGGTATTTGGCCAATAGAGTAGGCACAAATTCAAGAAGTCTTTTCTGGACTGGCTCGTGCAGGTGTAACAGGTTGTGTGGCTATGCAGCTGATGCACTGCAGGGAGGTCAGGTGGCGTGCTGGCGAGATGGCCCACAGGCTCACGTGACAGGCACTGGGAGGAGACAAGTAATGTAAGCAACAGGACAGGACAAGCAACACACACTGTGGACAAGCGGTGTTGCTCAGGCACCTCCATATATAGATGTAGTTAATCAGAAGGGGCAATTAGCTTGAAAGGAGCATCAGGTGTGCTGGTCCTTTAAATCTGAGCAGTGGGTGGAATGAATCCCCTAAGCACACTCCTGGAGGCTCTGCAGGCAGGACGCAGGCCTCTAGAGCAGAATGAGATGGAGGAAGGCATGGGATAGCTGGCAGGGTGAGTGAGGGAATTGGGGAGCTGCAAAGGGGAATGAGCAGACAGCAGGGAACTGGTGATTGGCACTGGTCTCCCTGCTTAGTGGAGTCCGGCCCCACAGCAGTGCATAGGCAGAGAGCCCTGAGCTGCGTGTTGGGCACCGACCTCTCAGCCCAGAAGAGGTTGGTCCCGCAGTTCAAGGTAGAACATCAGCACATGACTGGAGTGGTTGTAAGTGGGATTTAAAGAGGTTGTCCACTATGCCATGCCCATGGCTGAATCCAGATCACTTCTGGGAGGATATAAGCTCTTTTGTTCAATGTGCAGGTAATGGGCATGTTCAGAATGCTATTAACTTGCAGATTAACCACATATCTGCAGGTTAATAACATTTTTTCATGTGACAGGTTCCCTTTCATTTTAACAGATTATATATGTCACATGAGTGGTCTATGTGTTCTGTTTATGTAATCTGTAATTAAAATAGGCAGAAATGATCAATATTTCTCCCATTAATTATACATTGAGACCCTGATTTATGAAGATCAGCTATTTTTTATCAGTTTTTATGAGAGGTATGTAGGTAACAGATGCTCATGATTCCTTAACAGGCTCATGTGTCTTAATGAATCAGGTACCCCTCCCTTCAGTAAAGCCCTGCCCTTTCAGCCTCGTCACAGGCTGCTGCACGTAGTCTCATTGTTTATAATAACAGAAGGCAAACCTGAAAGGCTGAAACCTGAGAGGCTGAAAGGGCAGGGCTTTACTGAAGGGAGGGGGGGAGAGGAGGCTGACAGGCACATGAACACTGCAGGAGGACAAGCTAGGTAACACCCAGTCGGCAACATTTTTTAAACTTTATAAAGCTATATTTTAGCTTCTACTAAACAGTTTTTTTAGCAAAAACGATTGCCCCAAATGTGTGTGCTGGGTGTAGGGACACATATTAACAGTCCGGGGGGGTCATTTGGGGTGGTTGGTTCCCTTTAAAGCACCTTTGACAGGAAGTATCCTCCTATTACAAGGCCAGTATATGCACATTCAGATCTGCTCTTCTCTGCAGGCCTACTCACAGAATTCACCATGAGGAGACCTGCTATTCATAGCTGTTTGCTAGACCAGGTGCTAATGCAACAATTTAACACACAGCCATGAGCCATATCAATGGAGCACAAGCCACATGTGGATTCCAAGGCTCAGGTGGAGAACCCCGGTCTATGCTAATACTCTTTTAGTTTATATCCTCAGAAAACCATCTGAAGTAAGCAAGAATCTGGAAAACAAATTAAGCATAAATAGGGTCAGTTCTTTATAAATCAGTTGATGGAATGTAAAAAATAGACAGAAGCACTCCTTCATAGAAAAAAAAATGTGGACTTATGTATTCACCCAGGATCACCACATTTCAGCTGTCCACTAGCCCTTGTCAAGCAGCTTGATGAACGCTAGTAGTTAGCCGAAACATTAAAGGTTCGTTTTTGATTTTAGGATTGCTACTTCCCGTAGTTGGCACTAGAGTCCACCTACTTTCTCCCTAAAGAGACGGTTTGCAAATTGCAAATACCCAAAGGAGTATTGAGGCTTTAAGTCTCTCCACTACTTCCCCATAGACCCCTCATACAGCCAGATCAGATGTCATACTTCACACTGATCAGGGAAAATCATCCTGAAACACAGGATTTGCCGATTGAGGTTCTGATCTGGTATTAATCTTAAATCATATGACAAGGCTCATTAAAGAGTTGTGTTTGACTTTTAGTATTGCTATTTCCAATAGGTGACACTAGAGATCAAGTCTGCTTCCTCTCTGAAGATAAAATTTTATTAATATTTATTCACTTTTATAGCACCATGAATTTCACAGTGCTTTACATACATCATTATCGCTATCAACATTTTGGCTCACAATCTAAATCCCCTATCATTGTGTCTTTGGAGAGTAGGAGGAAACCAGAGTACATGGAAGAAATCCACATAAACAAAAGGAGACCATACAAACTCCTTGCAGATATTATCCTTGGTGCGATTTAATCCCAGGATCCACTTAGCCACCATGCTGCCCATAGAAAATCTAGTTATTCAATTTTAGATATTCAAACATCCCCATAAAATCACACCTCTCTCATCAAATGTTTAGAATTTCTCACCTTATAATTTTTCCAACATTTTCATGCATATGCATGTCATTATGTCTTAAGAAATAGAATTGGCTGGTATCTTGGCTGTATGTGTAAGAAGCAAAGGCGATTTATCAAGATAATTGGAGTAAAAAGGCGAGGAAAGTTAAGCATATTCCTAAACAATGGTGGCTTACCCACGGCACTAAAAATTAGCTTTCAGTTTGATTAATACTGTTATATGAGGTCATAAATACTTGCAGTACAAAAGGTTAATGTAGTGTGAAGGGTTGTAAAACATGGAGAGCAGCCCGCTAGATCATGACGAGACATTTGCTCCAGCTTTTATATGAGTGGCAATGTTTATAGTCTGTGCAAAGGGTCTGTCAACGATTAAACTATATTTGTTCATTTATTGTACTATTATTTAGTGCTTTTTAACTGCATAAGTTTGGATTTCCAAGAACAGTCGTTGAAGTAATCTAAGCAAAGACTCGCAATTCAATTTAATTTCTGCTTTGTGTGGTAAACTAAATAATTGAACATTTTTCCATATTAATCCTCCGGAATAAATATTTATGAATTTCTGAAATGGGCAATGAAGAGAAAGTCTACTCTTTCTTGCATCAATTGTAATTTAAATTAAAGCGGAATTGAAATTATTATAAAAAGGGTTATGAGTTTGCACTGGCTGAAGAAATAGCGGGCACAATCCAGCACAAATGGCTCCCCAGCTTGATTTTGGATTATGTGTTGATCTTCTGTCATAGGTCAAGTAATGAAAGCCCGGCATCGAATAGTGACCTTTTATTTCCGTGTTAGGAGTAGATTTCTACAGTGATGAGACTTTTTTCACAGCATGAAACTGATCTGGCAAGTCCACTCAGCAGTAGGTTGTGTCAACACAACTCCTACAACAAAAGGGGCTTTACATACATGACATGAGCCAACTTCACAGGGAAAAATGATGGAGAGAGTGCTACTTGTTCGCCTTGAGCTGAAGACAGATATTGGAAGATTAAAAGAACTCCAGACAGGATTGATTTGCTAAGAAGGTGCTATTCACTTTGTTCTTGACATTTATTTTGTATGGGGAAGTAACTTTTTCCACATTCCCGGTATAAATCTCTCATACTGAAATATACTGTAGTTCTCGATGTTCAGGGCCGGAGTTGTAAGGTAAATGATAGTACCGGCATATTTAACCAGGGCTGAATTCTTCTTCTGTGACTTATAGCACTCAATGAACGTTTAGTATTATTTCTACTATTGTAGAAGTTTTAGGGTTTTTTTTTTCTAACTTTATATAATATTTTACATTGAAAAAAAAGAATTTACATTATGTGTAGAGAGCAGCATACATGCACAATTAAATATATATAAATTATAAGTTGATCACTGAGACCACTGATTGCAAGCAGTAGTCACATGCTCATATGGTATGTCAAGGTTATTAGGTTATAAAAATGATGGACAAGTGACCAGCAGAGCATTTACACTGGATTTGAGGAGGATAGAAGGATAGAAAATGTTTAAGTTGCTCTTTTTTATTTCAAAACTATTGTACAATGCCTTATTATGGAAATCTGTCAGTAGGATCAACCCTCACAACCCGTCTATATGGAAATGTAGGTCATACCTTGAAGCCTGCTATCCAATGGCACATTCCAAGGAAATCCATGTTGGCCTCATATGTAAATGATCCGCTAAGATCTATGGGCAACCTATCTGCATAACCATGTGCCTCTAGAGCTTATAAAAATTATATGGGCATTACCAGTATGAGACACTTTGCTCACATAATCACACATCAGTGAGATTATTATTATTAGATCAGAATTTACACAGTGAAGCAGAAGTGAAGTTTGTCTCAATACAAACACAATTGTAGCTGCAGATTTTCACACAGTTCTTGAGTTTCCATCTCACGAGCAGCCAGAATGGGGGGAAAGGCAGAGAACAGAACTGACGGCTCTGTCATAAGATCAACTGCAAATGTGCTTGTTGTAATAAGACAGGGTTCAACTTTGTTGTACTGTGTTTGCTATAATCAGGCACAGCTCTACAGCATAGCTTCCAACAACATTAGAGGCTGCTGCAAATGTTTGCAATGAGACAAAGTTCAATTCTGCTGTACTGTGTTAGTTCTGATGTTACTGAATAGCTGTGTGCAGTTATGAGAGCAGACTCTCGGTCATTACATGTTTCACACTGGTAGTGTCTCTTTTGATTTAAAATAAGCTCTAGACACAGTTCATAAGTAACTTTGTGTCAAGCCCATACTGCCAAGGGGAAGTTGCAGCTGACCATTTTGGTACTGATACATGCCCACCAGTCCCCAGAGATACAGCTGCCTTTTCATTTTTGGCAGCAAAGATGAACTCAAATGGGAATGTTTTACCATTATGAGTTTGATATGCTCTAATAGAGCATATTAAAGGGGTTGTTTGAAAAACTTAAAGGAATTAAAGTAAGATCATCCCTCCTAGCTTATAGGAAAAAATATTGCCATTATGAAACAACTCCTTTAAATGATTTTTACTTTAAAAGTGTTATACCTAGACATTTCATGTAGAAATGTCCTTTTAGAGAGAACAAAAGACCAAAGTGCAGTGTAAATCACCGGGACCTAAATGTCTGAATCAATTAGCCGGGGGCCTGTGTGCTAGTTAAATCACACAAAAATGTATTTATTTATACACATAACACTATAAAAACATTTTAAAACAGCGACAACAATCTCAAATGAGTAAAGGCAGGTTTAATTGTAGCAATATTGTTAACAATGCAACTTGTGACGTTGAAGTGACCTCGTAGCATTGTCGCTATGTGGGACATACTAGTCAGTACAGTTGCTTAGCAAAGTGCCTAAAAAGGGGTATATAAGAGGATAAGAACCGGCGCAGATCGAAGTTCAGGAGTTAATTCATTTAGAATAGGCGGTTTAAAGCCTGAAATTTGCTCATTTTTTTGGTGTCATTGCTGAATTGCAGGGATAAATATGAAGATCTCCTTAGGCTTGCAGCTCGCCTCTCCGGATGGATCAGGTCTTCAGTACAAGGAGTCCTGATTCGACAGTGTGCAGTTTAAAAATTCTAGACTTATAGGTCGACGCTTCCTTAGGAGACCTGGGGTTCGTCATCAAACGGTTTCATTATTTAGAAATATCATAAAAGGCAGTACACAGCGTTTTGACTCTAGCATGAGCCTTCCTCAGGTATTATTATACAATATCAAAACTAGTGTATGTGCTTCCTTATGTAGCTCACACCATTTCCCAGGTCGCCAAAGGAAGCGCCAACCTATAAGTCTGGAATTTTTAAACTGTACATGTGTGACATACTGCAACGATCAGCGATCAGCGAGCTGATCGCTGGTCATTGGTACAATGCCAGGGCCATTTTTCGATTGTTGGTCTCCCGCTGGTCAGCCAGCATCGCCGTGTGTGACAGCGGGAGACCAATGGTCATCAACCTCCCAGCGCCGCACAGCAAGCACTGGGAGCTGGTATCCAGGGTAAACATTGGGTAACTAAGTGCAGTGCAGTCCGTGATGGGAGAAAATCAAAACATTTTTGAGTAAAAGGAAACCAAATTTTCATCTTTCTTTGACTATAGCACAGATGTTTCAATTCTATCACAATCCTCTGTTTTGGACCACTAACAATATTTATAAAACTATCAACTCAGACCTGTCTTTAACTAAGACGTCGACTTTGATTGCTTGGAAAAAGAATTGAGAATTTCCATTATTACTGATCTCATGAGTGACACTTTTTCTAAACTCCAAAAAATGATACCATGCTCTGCGTTACTTGAGACCCACTACAAGGTTTTTACTCGGTAGTACTATACTCCTCAAAGACTACACCAGATTAAAGAAGAGATATCGCCGCTTTGCTGGCGATGTTCCCTCGAGATTGGAAACATTTCACATATATTTTGGCAATGTAAATGCCTAGAGACATTTTGGAGCGAGATTCAACTACTGCTTACAGATCTCATGGATCGTATTTTTATTCTCACACCTGTGTTGGTCACTCTCCTGATTGGAATAGACTCGATACCTACTCATTTCAAACCTTTGGTTATCCACATCATACTTGCAGCAAAAACCCTTATTGCCTCAATGTGGAGGGACACTCAACCGCCCACATTTCTTGCCCTCCTAGAAAGAGTAGCTACACATAACGCCTACGAATTCTCTTTTGCTATAAGAAATAATCTAATAAAAAAATATCAAACTAAATGGCTTCCGTGGAACAGATTCTTTCCCTCTACGCAGATTATACTCCCTAATTCCTGTACACGTTAGTACTCACATGACATGTCGAAGTGAACGACTCTATTACCTCTCTCCCTCCACCCTCCCTTTCTCTTCTCCTTCTCATCTTCCCCTCAATCCGGTTTTTCCCTGGTTAATTTAGCCTTGAATTGTATAGGCAATTTCTTTATTGTACATGACTATTCATTATTTTGAAGCTTTAGCCTACGTTGTACTATATATTTCACTTGTTACTTTAACTTGATTCTGGTTAGATATGCAAATTACTAACCTCCTGATCCCATAATAATTTTTGTTCTTTGTACAATTCAAGACTTTATGTCATGTGCTCTATACACTTGATGTTATTTTAAAATCAATAAAATTCTTTGAACAAGAATTTGACAGTTGGTAGTTTGATTACCAGCTGTCAAATGCTATAGACATCCTGAAAACCTGCACTGTGTGCGGCCCTCGAGGCCTAGAGTTTGAGACCCCTGCCCTAGAATCGGAACTTCTCATCTCTACTTATAATTGTTATTGGAAAGAAAGGGTGCAATATTGGTCACTGATATTTTTTGGAAATGTCAGAAATATATATTTTTTTCATTAAAAGTTTTTTGGTTGTTATTCTCACTTTAACGGAGGAAAATAATCAATTGAGGTGGGAAAAATATTAGAATCTGATGGTGGGTTTACACGTCCCGATATCGGCTCGATATCGGAGCCAACGACGCGGGAGCGCGCTTTTTGAGCGCGCTTTTCCCGCCATCGCATCGCCAGTTTAGACAGCCCGATATCGGGATACAACGTCCCGACGATGTGTACGCCCCCCAACCCAGGAGCGACCAGTTAACATGGGAGTGAATGGGTGACGTGGGCATACACATCGTAGTTGGGCTGTCACACGGGACGATGCGGCTACAACGGCCATCCGATATCGGGCGGTTGAATAGCATGCTCATTCAACCCCGATATCGTTTTGGCATCGTTCCAGCATCGCATTGTACGTTCAAACCGTACAACGCGCGAACGATATCGGGTCCAACTCCCGAACCACGTGACTTTTGGTCGGAGTTGGGTCGGAGTTGGACGCCGATATCACGACGTGTAAACCCACCATGAGAGTCCTCAGTGGTTGATACCTTTTAATAGCTAACTGAAAAGATGGTAAGAAAAAGCAAAGCAAGCTTTCAAGACACAATGGCCTCTTCATCAGGCTTAATAATGTGAAGAGGCCATAGTGTCTCAAAAGCTTGCATTGCTTTCAACCACTGAGGACTCTCAGATTCTAATATTTTTCTATCTACTGGCTAACACGGTACAAACATTTTTCACATTATCTATTGAGGTGGGAAGATTTACGTTTTTCATTTAGTTGCATAATTCTCTTAGGGATGACAAAACCTCACTTTTACTTTCTTAAATATTTAGTTTTTGTTTTACAGTTTGGATTGACCAACAGCTCTGTAGTTATTCGATAATAAAATTATTAATCAAAAGTACATATTGCTTAATAATTATGCACAATTTGTTTAAGGTAAAAGTAGGGGTAAACTTAATTAAGATTAGGTTACTCTTTACCTCTTTTACAGTTAAATTGATATCTTAGGCTGCTTTCACATCAGCGTTTTACGCTGATCGCAGCAGTTGCGGTGAAAAAACAGCAACTGCCGCGATTACCGCATAACGGGCGCACTTGCGGTTCACTTGCGGCAAGCCCCATACAATGTCTATGGGGTCTAAGTGTGGTATCGGCACTTGCGGCAGGTGCGGCCGCGAAAAAAACGCGGCATACCACAGTTTTTTCGCGGCTACACCTGCCGCAAGCGCCGAACCGCACTTGCTGCACCTGCCGCACTCTTACTGCAAGCCTCATAGACATTGTATGGGGCTTGCCGCAAGTGTGCCGCGATGCGGTAATCGCGGCAGTTGCGTTTTTTCCACCGCAACTGCCGAGATCAGCGTAAAACGCTGATGTGAAAGCAGCCTTGCAATGTGAAAGTTGGAACTTTTAGCATGATGATTTGATTATAATTAAAAGTTATTGTTATCAGGTTTGATAGATGAAGGTGTTGTCTTTGATCAAGTAGCATTTACTGATTAGAGTTCTATGAACGCATTTCTCTTTGATTTTTTCTTTTTTCCTGTTTTTATTATCACATATTGCCATCACTTTAAATTATGACATGTCATAAACTCATTTTATTGTATAGCACAGTCTCAGATATACCGTATCATCTGCGCACAGTAAGTTTATTGTTTAAAACAGTCTAGCCTGAGACGAATATGTAATGTAAGCAACACAAAAGTGAAATCTGCATTACTTTGATTCAAAGCTGAACAGCAGGTTACTTGTTAATTTATTGTTCTTCACATGATAGTTTTCATGTTTTGAATGAGAACATTATGTAAAAGTGGCATAAAATAATTTGTAAGGATGGCAAATATTTCACTGTGTGACAATTGAAAATATGTTGCTAATTTCGAAACAGATGTTAAGTGCATACTTCATCAGCAGCTCTGAAACATTTCTTCTTAGTTTCTTGTTTATGTGGTAAGAATAGTAAAAACTTTTAGAAGCAGGTGACTCTGCACTGCTGCATGGACTTTTAACCATCAGAGCATAATAGAGTATAACATTTTCAATAGGTATTTCTTATGCATACAAGATGGTTGTTCACAAATACATTTAGTTGCAATTTTTTACAAATTCTTCATTAATTTAAAAAAATTAAGAGGTTTATTAGCATTCTTACTGTGGTGTGCATCTACCTGTGGATGTGGATAGCTCACCCATATAAAAGGATGGAACATCATATGAAACAAAGATGTAAAGAATAATATTTAAAGGGAACCTGTCACCTCCTAAAAGCCACCTAATCTATTAATACATGTCCCTGCACCTTCCTATTACTAATATAACTATCCCTCTCTCTCTGCTAGATGCTTGTTTTCAATGTTGTAAAAAATGTTTTTATACTTACTAATTAGGATGATAATGAAGTGGGGGCTATATGCAATAGTCCCCCTGGGCGTGTTGGTTTGCAGCCTCCAGCATCCTTTATCATGCCCCGATGGGCGTAATATTGTATAAGATTCATCTCTGACCCAGCCTCTCTGTGCTGCTTCTGCTGTGCAGGCTCTGCCCTCCTCCTCTCTGTCACTTACAGCATGCAAATCATTTGTCCTGATGTCAGCTCCAGAGTCCTGCCCTGACAAAGCATAAAGAGCACAGCAGAAGCAACACAGAGAAGCAGTGAGGGATGGAATGGCCACAGTCAATCAAGCTCACTCCAGCCACATGGTTTCTAACTGTAAATTTTACAAAGCCTATATCTTGGGGTACACAGCACACAGACACATGGGGGACCTCTTCCCTGGATGCAGCAGACATGCTGCATTCAGTGCTGCATTTAGACTGCCATGCATCGGGGGGGGGGTGACAGGTCTTCTTTAATCACTACATAATGCTACATTTATTACATTTTGAACCAATTAAAAATATAGAAAGTTGAAAACTCAAAAATGCACAAGGTCCCACTTGATAACAAAATTTGCAGTACATAAGTCCAGGAATGTAAAGTTCAAAGAAAGAAATATAAAAAAAAAAATGCTTTAACAAAATGACTACATAAAATCAATGTTTCCATGTTCTATCCGTGGTCGCCTGATAAACTTAAAAACGAATACACCCGAGAGGGTTAGCTCATGCCACACCATTTACCCGATAAAAAGGATTGTTCTGGCCTTCAGCATTTAACTCCTGTAAATTATTCTGGACTGACACAGGGTCCCCAAAGTTGGGGCCACAGAGTCAACAGAGGCCAATGGTACAGGCAGGCAGAAATAGTCAGAAAGAGTAGGACATTAAAAGATGTGAAATATGAACGCAGATGGATGGTCAGGAAACAGGCCGTAGTAAGAAAATAGGAATCTTTGCAAGCAAAAAAGGATCTGAGAGCTGAGAGCACAAGAATAAACCAGAGAAGAGAGACTTTTAACTGGCAACAGGAGTCTAACATTAAAGACCACGTGCACACATTTAGTACTTGGTGACTTTTTACCTGGCTATTTGTAAGACATAACCTGGAGTGGATGACAATGCAGAAGTGGCGACGTGCTTCTATCATACTTTTCCTCTGATTTTTCCACTCCAGGTTTTGGGTTATAAACATTAACTTTCGTCAGGCTGCATAATTTTACAACGTTAACATGCTGTAGAGGTACAATTGTACCTTCATATATACCTCCACTGTGGGAAGACTTTCTATTCTGGACCAAAACTGCAGAGATGTCACGAAATTTCAGCCTTCTACGGCTTTTCGAAAAAAGTTTCTGCAATTTTAAAAACGGAATGGTTACAATTCTACCTACTTAGCCGGATGAAGGTTAAGGTAAAATCTCACCAAATACTCAATATGTGCATGTGGCCAAAGAGTTTAAATGAAAACAGCCCCGCCTTAGTCTCACAAAAGTCTAAATAGCCAGGACGTAACCTGTCTGAGTAGTACCAAACGTCCCATGCATTAAACAAGATTGCTGCACTACATCATCCACAACATAGGTGCAGCACAGACCTACAAATGAAATGGAAGGATACGTACTGATTGGCTTGGCTGTTAAAATCATGTAATCAAATTGATACTCACCTGTCAACAGCACTAAGACCTGCTTTTTGCTATGACCACTTTCCTTCACTGTAATTCCCCCTAAGGTTTTCAATTAGCTAGGAAATCTCATTTGATATAATCACCATGGCCATTTAAGTCCAACTCAGGAAGCAGTATCCTTTTATGGATTTGCAGTAAATTTTACATTCAGCTACCACATGTATTTGTGGATTTTTCCTCACCATCTAATTTTCTCAGCATGCTAATCATATCTTCAACAAACTCTTGCTTGTTTTTTATCTATCATCATTAAAGGCCCCTTTACACAGTGAGACTTTCTAGCAATCCCACCAGCGATCCGTCCTAGCCGGGATCGCTGGAAAGTCTCTCACCAGTCGCTGGTAAGCTGTCAAACAGGCAGTGTCGGGCCCACTGGGACGGGGGAGCTCGGTACTGGACCGGGTCTTTACTGGGGAAGTCAGGGGTGGTCCTGGTCTGGTCCGTGTCCCGGGCTCGGCAATAAAAGGGGATATTTACAGGGGTTGTCAGTCATGACGCCACCCACTATATGCGGCCAGTGATGGGGCCGCCGCTGCTGCAGAACCTCCGGGGATGATAGAATAGCAGCGAGGATGGTATAGTTCCAGTGGGTAGAACTATGTTCCCCAGGGCAGTCAGGGTTAAGTATTGTGGAATGTTCAGTACACTTACTGTATGGACGCTGCAGGGATCTCTCCTCAGTGCTGGTGCTGTGGCTCTGCAGGTGTAGGGCTTTCTGTAGTCCTGTATGGAGAGAATCGCTTTCATGCAGAAACACAAGGGAAGCAATTCCAGGGTTTTCCGTGTTTACTCTCAGTTCTTCAGACAGTTCACAAGTCATTTACAATTCTTACAAAGTTCAAGTACAAGTACATGGGCACTGTCTCCCTCTCCGGGTTCCCTTTGCTCTGCAGCCAGGCCTCTCTCTCTGTGACCCCTCGCACGTTCTCTGTGTCCTTTCCGGGCTATTAACGTTCTCAGCTTTACTTCGTGTTGTGCGACACTGGACAGTATGGCGGTGACTCGGGCCCCTGTGGGTCCTCCAGTTTGTCACTGAGCTGCCTGTCCTTTGGGGTAGGGATCCTAATCTGGAACTAAGACCCCCCGTCGTATTGTTTGGGGATGCCGGGTAAACTACGGTCCCCTCTAGAGCCGACACTCTACTCAGCCCAGCCTCCAGCAGTCCTCAAGTCTGAGGCTCTACCAGGCTCCTTTCTCTCTGTTCCTTTTGGTATCATAGGAGGGACTTCTCTGCCTGCAGTCTGGTCGTCTCGGCTGTCCTTTAGGGCCCAGTATCACCATCCCTCTCAGTCCTCTCACACTCCTGGTGGTATCAGCTTTGGACGGGCTTTCTCTCTCCTCCGGCTCGCACTGGCTCGGTACAGAGTCTGCGCTCCTAGGCCTTACACTCACAGGACATGTGATTTCCAGTTTTTGCCTCTCAGCCTACCTTGGCCTACTGACTTCCTTCCTCCTTCCCCTTTCCTATATACTGTCAAGTCACCTGACTACGGGTGTGCCCAACTCACTCCTCCAAATCCACCACCCCTCAATCTCATAGAGTATCTAATCTCAGGGCTGGATGCTACCACCTTCTGTTTGTGGGTTATATGGGCTGTGAGGGTGTTGTTGTGCAACAAGTGTCCTACCTGCCTGGCTGCAGTTCCCTTTTGTGGCCTCCTGGACGCAGAGGCGCCACAGCAGATTCACCTGCAACCAGTCAGCAGCAACTTCGCTGGTAACCAGGGTAAACACCGTGTAACTAATCAGCGCGCGCTTAGTGTTTACCCGGGTTACCAGCATCCTCCCACTTACAGGCTGGGCTAAGCATGAGGACGCTGGTAATCAGGGTAAACACTGGGTAACTAAGCAGTGCAAGTCACCAGTCCCCAGCGTCTAATGTGCAGCGCTGGGCATTGGCTTTGAGGTCGCTGATTGTTGGTCTCTTGCTGTCACACACGCAGATGTGTGCTGACCAGCGGGAGACCAAGGGCCAAAAAATGGTTCTCAATTAGGGATGGACGAATCTACTCGCTAGGACTCGTTACTCGGCGAGTAGCAAGGGACTCGCAGGACTCAGTACTCTGCGAGTTTCTCAGTGATTACTCGCACAGTAAACGAGTCCAATGCAAATCAATATCAATCCTAGTTTTGTCAGAGACGCTGACAAAACTAGGATTGCCTTTGACTTGCAAGTAATCGCTGGGAAACTCGCAAAGTAACTGCTGTTACTTTGCGAGCCGAGTCCAGCTGTCTTCTCTGTGCAGGCTGCCGCAGCTCCAGGGTCCTAGAGCCCGCCTGCTCACAGAGATGATGTAGCAGAGCTGCAATTGTTCTCAGTCTGCTCATTCCCTGTGCATAGACATCTATATCTATGCACAGGGGATGTAGCAGAGAGGACATCGCGTTTTGGACTACGTCGGACGGAAGAGGATTTTTTTAATTAAAGATGGAGTCCCTAATGGCTTTTTTTTTTATTTCTAATAAAAATTGTTCTCTGTGTTGTGTTTTTATAACCCTTTATTGGAGATTCTTAGTGGCTGGGTCAAACGTGGCCTGACATTAAGAATCTCTGGCTTAATACCAGCTTGTATAACAAAGCTGGTATTAACCCCTTTATTACCCAGCATGAAACCACCACCAGGGCCGCTGGAAGAGCGGGGTTCGGCGCCAGAGGATGGCGCTTCAATGAACGCGCCATCTTCTGGGGCGGCTGCGGGCTGCAATTTGCAGCGGGGGGTGCCCAGAAAGCTTGGGCATCCCTGCGCTGCGGATTCCAGCCCCCAGCTGCTTAGCTGTACCTGGCTAGACATAGAAATTGCGCGGAGCCCCACGCATTTTTTTTTATTATTTCATGAAATTCATGAAATAATAAAAAAAAGGGCTCCCCTATATTTTTGTGTCCGGCCAGGTACAAATAGGCACCTGGGGGTTGGGGGCAGCCCGTCGCTGCCTGCTGGATCTGGCTGGTTCCAGAAATACGGCGAAGCCCACGTGAAATTTTTTTCTGACAAATCCATTAAACAATGTAAATAAAAGGGACTGCATCTTTATTAACCCCTTGGACCATGGGCGAGGGGTTAATAAAGATGCAGTCCCTTTTTTAGGATTGTTTTATTGATTTTTCAGAAAAAAAATTACATGGTCTTCGCCGTATTTTCTTCCAGCGGCCCTGGTGGGTAATAAAGAGGTTAGGGCCAGCTTTGTATTAATCAGCTGGCCCTAAGCCCGAAATTTATGGCGGTCACGCCAATATTAGACATGACCGCCATGAATTTCTATTAAATTGTTTTAAAAAAAACACAACACAGAGAAAATTTTTATAAGAAATAAAAAAAAAAGCCATCCATCTTTAATTAAAAAAATCCTCTTCCGTCCGAACGCAGTCCAAAACCCGATGTCCTCTCTGCTCAATCCCTGTGCATAGATATAGATGTCTATGCACAGGGATGAGCAGACTGAGAACAATCTCAGCTCTGCTACATCAGGCAGCAGGCAGCACTAGGACCCTGGAGCTGCGGCAGCCACACAGAGGAGACAACCGGACTCTTATCTGTGCGAGTTTCCCAGCGATTACTTGCACAGTAAATGAGTCCAATGCAAATCAATGCAAAACAGGAATTTCCCTTTAGGCTGAAGCTTCCAGACAC